>CAHIKZ030003722.1:287500-302500 GCA_903632075.3 Acanthosepion pharaonis
AGAAATAGCTCTCTCAAAGAGGAGAGTAATAAAACAAAGTGAGATCACGTTTGATTATTCATAATATATCGATTTTCTCATTTTTTGTTTACTCGCTGCGCATATACAAGCAGAGATATACACATATGGGAACTGGTCATTTAAGTATATCATGAGACATGAGCCCAAAATGTGATTTGCAGGTCGAGAACACTAGAATGAAGGAAACGCGGAAGTTTAAAGAATTCGAAGAATCCAAGTGTAAATAAAAGTACGTTGATATTTTCCTTTTTTGATTGAAAATCAAAACGTATTATTTTTAATCATAACCTAAAACTTGTAAATGTCTGTAATGTTTTATTTATTGTAATGACAATAGTACGCAGGTGTAGGCTTTAAGAAAGCTTTATCCAACTGAGAATACACGGTTCGCGTATAGTGTCCTCTTATAGTCCCAGTAAATAGAAATAGCTCTCTCAAAGAGGAGAGTAACAAAACAAGGGGAGACCGCTCTTGATTATTCATTACAAGTTATTTGTTTGCTGGTTTGGTTTAGATCGTTGTTTGTGTTTTATATGTGCAAAAGATTATTATTTATTGCACACCTAATTTATTTGTTATTCAAGTTCATTAAATCAAAGACGATTAGAATGTCAATCTAAAGAACTTATGGAATAATATTAAGGACACGCATTAGAATTTCAGATAATAAAGAAGGTCAAAGAATGCATCTGCCAAAACCTAAAACCGACAAGGATGAGAATATGAGTCTGAACAACACATGGAATAATTGTGATAATTCCTTTTAGAATTTCAGACAATAAGGAAGGGTAAAGAATGCATCTGCCAAATCATAATGATTAAACCAAAAAGAAACAGAATATTAGTCTGAACAACGCATGGAATAATGATTATGATTAATTTTAGGATTTCATGCAATAAGAAAAGTCAAATAATGCATTAGCCAAAGCATAATGATAAAACCAGCAAGAATGGGGTTATTCATCTTAACAGTGTATGGAATAATGATTTATTTTAGGGTTTCATGAAGGAAGGCCAAAGAATTAATCCGTCAAAATAGAAGAAGGGTAAAGAATGCATCTGCCAAATCATAACGATGAAACCAAAAAGAAAAAGAATATTAGTCTGAACAACGCATAGAATAATGAGTATGATTTATTTTAGGATTTCATGCAATAAGGAAAGTTAAATAATGCATCAGCCAAAGCATAAACCAGCAAGAATGAGGTTATTAATCTTAACAGCGTATGGAATAATGATTCATTTTAGGGTTTCATGAAGGAAGGCCAAAGAATTAATCCGTCAAAATAGAATTTACTCAACAAGGATGAGAATATTCGACTGAACAATCTTATTGTAATAATGAGTTTTATCGCTCTAAATGAATAATGAAAATGAATAAAAGCAACAGTTATATGATGATGTACAATAAATAATAATAATAATAATTAATAATGAAAATGTTATCAATGTAGAATGTTATGATAAAGAATCAACGATAATAAGATGAAATATAACTACCGTATTTGACAGCATATAAAATGCACGTGTGTATAGGACGCGTCCCAATTTCAGCAGGTTAGATCAAGAAAAAAATTATAATTAGTAAAATTAGTAGTAAATGGTACAGTCTAGGCTTTATTTATGGGGTATTATTTTGGTTAAACAAGCCATGATTACAATTAAACGAAAAATAATAGAAAAAAGGAACACGAGTTTGTAAAATCTTTCATATGATCTGTACAACCTGCATATTTGTAAACGTCTTAGTGGACTAATTAGGATATAAAAATTCTGATTGTATTTATACCAATGCAACCAGATGTTGTCACAAGACAAATATTAATGAAACAAATATATTTTACAAATATATATTTTTAATTTATTGCATATAATTTTAGTGAAACAAAGTACTAATATTAAACGTGATGAAATTAATATAATGAATATTATCAATGATAACACTTTTAATCTGCATAATAGCCTTTTAAATAATGACAATAGGTATATGAAAGTAGCTCTAAAGTCTAAGCTAATATGAATTGCCAGGTAGCTAATTTCGGCCGACTATCGAGAATTTTAAACCCATATATGGCATATAAAACGCAGGGGAATTTTAAAAGATATTTTTAGTAAAAAAAAGTGCGTCATATATGCCGTCAAATACGGTAGTTAAGAAGAAATAGTAATAATGAATAGTGTATCGAACGAATGTGTTGATAAAAAGCAGTAAATTAAACAGCAGTTACAAAAGTTATAAAATTATAAAAGTGGAGATGCATCATATGACATTTCTATTTGTTCCTTGCTTCATTATTTAGTAAGCTGGGTTAATGAGCGCGTGCTTTACGTCCTACCATTGCCACCTCTATATGTTCGACCTTTTTGATTTCGATTAAGACTAAAAAAAGAAAATATATCAGAGACTGTTTTGTTTTAGTAAGAAAATGGAAGCATGTTTAATCGAAGGAACGAAAGAATAGAAAAGATAAAGCTTTCATACGTTTAACGTCTGCTTCATTGAAGCGGAAGAACCTTGTCAGTTTTTAATCATTTCAGTTGTACCCTCTTACTTCTTTAAATAATGATCTGCGTTCATGCTTAGGGACTTACTAAGCGTAGCTCAGATGTTGCACAAGTCCGCGAGAATGAAGTATCTAGTGAGGATCGAACTCAGCACTCAGTCGTAATTGATCTGACGAAAAAAGCTTGCTGGCCATTACTACGTCGAAGTGCGCTATTCAAACTTAGGATTGTTAAAATTGTTAAGCTGAAATATTTAATGATGCAATAGACGAATGAATATCTACCGTTATTTTATAGTCGTGAAACTCATAAGGACCTTTTTCAATCATTCAATGAAGTATTATATATTGTCATAAGATTCAAATAGGAAAACTGGAAATTTTTCTCGTGTACTGCCAATCTTTTTTTTTTTTAATTCGTAAATAGTTACGCGTTAAATGTTTCAACCAATTTCACTGTATTGATCCTTGTGTATTGTATATGTTAGCATGATTCTCAATTCTTTTATTGTAGGTGATCATTGAAGGGATCCGAGGCTCGGGTTATCTGTCTGATATTGCTATAGATGATATCGTATTCACTCAAAATTACTGTGCAAGTAGGTGTTCTTTTTGTTTTGTTTTTTTCCTTTTGTTTTTTTTTCCTTTTGTTTTTCCTTTTTCCTTCCATTTTCTTTTTTCTTTTTCCTTCCATTTTCTTTTCTCTTTTTACTTCCGTTTTCTTTTCTCTTTTTCCTTCCTTTTTCTCTTTCCTTCCTTTTTCTTTTTTCTTTTTCCTTCGTTTTTCTTTTTCTTTTCCTTCCTTTTTCTTTTTTCTTTTCTTTCCTTTTTCTTTTTCTTCCTTTTTCTTTTTCTTTTTCCTTTTTCTTTTCCTTCCTTTTTCTTTTTCTTTTTCCTTTTTCTTTTCCGTCCTTTTTCTTTCCTTTTTCTTTTCTTTTTTTCCCTTTTTCTTTTTTCTTTTCCCTTCCTTTTCTTTTTTCTTTTTCTTTTTTCTTTTTTCTTTCTTTCCTTTTTCCTTTTCTCTTTTCTTATCCTTTCTTTTTATTTTTCTTTTTTCATTATACAATAAAATTTACTCGTTGACTTTTGAAATGAAACTCGTTTACCCGATTTTGCAAACTACAAATTCGAAGTAGTTCCCTCTGTGTTCCATCGTGTAAGAAGAAAAAATCACTCAAACTACTATTACTCCCCAATAACTACCATTTTTGTGGAACAGGTTCCCATGGGTGTGCTTCCCCGATCTCCTTAATCTTGACCCTCTTCAATTCAAGAGTCAATCGTTATGTATCCTCATTGTCTTCATAAACTGCATTTCCTGCCACGTTCTGCTCCAATCATATCCAAGATTTCAATTATTTTTAACATTCCAACTCTAACCTTTTAATCTGATTGGGTCTTAGGTCTTTTTTGTTGATGAATTTTATTTAAACAAGATTATACTTTCATTTAGTAAATTCCTTTTCGTTGAGAAATGCGTATACAAGTTTTATTTCAGACATTGTCTTTTGGAAGGAGAAAAGTTATTGTTATTCCAAAATTAACCGCTAAAGATGCATGGAAATTGTTGGGCTGACTGTACCGCTCCAGACAGTACCTGACTCCTGTCATGTTAGGCCAAAAATGGAGTTTGGCTGGCATATCTGTACTGTATCTAGCTAATCCTCACTTTCCAGCCTGGAACTCAGTTCAGAATCACTTACACGCCCCTGTGGGGGATGACATGTCTTCCACCCTACAACTCCTTTCTCACAGACACAATGTCACAAACGTATTGCTACTTTATCGCTACTTCCATAGAATTTTTAAAGCAGTTCCGCCCAAGCAAGGCGGGTGTACCACTAGCACACAAGGGGTTACAGAAAGTAAAAGTAAAGAGGAGTGTTTGAGAAAAGGATAAAGAGGAGGACGAGGATCAAGATCAATGCATCAGAAAATGTCGATTGACATTACATTTGAATATTTGAAGATTATAGTTATCAGGAAAGCCAGTAAGATGAAGGTAGGGAAGTGCGAGAGTTGTTGTTGGAGTAGAATAGTTGGTTACATTTAACTGTTTCGACAGTAAAATGCTGGGACCAAAATGCCAACCAAGTAGCACGTTTAAATTCATGCAGTTTGGGCACCAGTGAAAATGGCTCGTCAGAGCAGTTGCCATGAAAATATTTATAGAAAAGACAGAAGAAGGCCATCACGTCTGTGAGAAAATGACTGGAGTCAAGATGCCAGGTCAGGACCTCTCACATTGCATATTTTTGGATTCTGTTAAGAACCTAGAGATGAACAGCAGGGCACCAGACCATAACTGACAACAGTATTCATTTCAAGGAACGAATGATAAATTTGAAGGATGGACTCAGACGGGAAAAAAACCTTCTGGCGCGACACAGAGATCCAACTTTCCTTGCTCTAGATGTAGCTATTGATTCAATGTAGTTGTGCCACCCGAGGTCAGTGGAAAACGTGAGACCAAGAAGGCGCAGAGAGACGCTCTCATGAATTTGAGCATCAACCAGGCTAATAGGAGGCAAGGAGGTTTCTCTATGGTGGGTAAATGAGAGCAGTTTCGTTTTGGAGGCAGCCACAGATAGGTCCTTTTCGAGACTAACGGCCAAGCTAACTTTGTCAGCAATGCCAGATTTACTATTGAGACTGGAATAACTGGTGGTGTCGTCTACGCAGATGCCTACATGAGAACTGATGAGATCAGTGTGATCGTTGTTAAATTATCAGACAACCCACATTCTTTAGTGCCACCAGTTTTCACCTTTGCAGCTAAGACCTGAATGGTTCCGTCCACGTGATTGAAACACCTACGTTCCCTCCATATTTCACTGGTTAATAGTAAGTTTCGCTCATTTTGCCTCTTCCGGTACACCTTTAATTTAATAATTTAAAATAATCAATAAATGAAGTAAATAACCGGTACATATATATTATCAATATTCCAACCTAAGCAAGGCAAAGACCAGTATCTGTCTCTATTTCTGAGATGAGGTGTTATGTACCCTATTTACATTATTCGGACTATTGCAACAAAGATGAGGATAATAGTCCGAATAATGTAAACAAGGCAAAGATGTAATAAGACGCAAGAGGTTGCTGAGAGTGAAAGAAAATTTGAAGTCATTATTGAGGAGAAAGGACAATAAAAGAATAGGATTCAGGTAAGGAGAAGATGTCGATTGGTTTTGAATTTAATTTTTTGAAGATCGTAAGTGGCATTTGTATTGCTCTTTCTGATAACATTCTGAGCTTGAATATCGCATTTTTTGTTCCAGTGTCTTTAACGAACCCGCACTGTTCTTATCCTATCTCTGGCCTGATTCTGCTGCGTGCTCTGTTCATCAGAATACGGACGATGAGTTTTGTTAAGTAGCTCATTAGGCCGGTGGTTCGGTGACGTTCACTTTCGTCTGTGCCTGGTTTCTTAGGCAGTGCTATAAAAATAGATCTGCTTAGATCTTCCACTATATCCCCACTGTTACAATTCCGTCTGGCCCTGTTGCCTTGTTTCTGTTCCGTTTGGCCTGTGCAGCTTCTACTTCGGTTTTTAGAATTTCCGGCCCGTCGGTAATTCTGTGTACTGCCAGTTGTTCTCTTTCGAAGGGTAAAAGTTCTCCTATATATTCCTTCCAGCGCCGAATAATTTTTTCCCACTTTATCCACTTTTAAGGAGACATGGCACAGTGGATAAAGGCGTTGGTTACATCCAGTGACAGGACCCAAAGAGTTGTGAGTTCAATACCTGGTTAAGGCAGTGGAGAACTTGGAGAGGTGAATAAACAGGAGATAACTGATAACTGACATCCATTAGACACGGCACGTGGAACTAGAACACTCTACCCCAGCGAGCGTAATAAAGGGTTCAGTTCGACATTCCAATCATCTGAAGAAGGCCGGAGCGTACAACGGCCGAAACGTTGTGATAAATATGGCAACAAAGATGAGGGCAATAGTACGAATAATGTAAATAGTGTACATAATATCTCATCTCAGAAATATAGACAGATATGATAGCTATGTTGAAAGGTTTTCCTTTCAGTTTGACTACCAGAATTCTTTCGGATAATTGATAGTATCCCAGAATTCATTTATTGAATTCTTGATCTAGTATCAATCCTACACATTTATCGTTTTTTCTCTCCTCCTGCATATATATTCCTGTGATTGTCTCTGGCAAAATCTTTGTTGCCTGGCCACCTCGTTTCATAAGATGATGATATTTAGCCTACTCATCTCCTCTTTTACATTTTCCAACTGACAACTGTTGTTCAATGTCCTAACTTTCCATATCCCGAGAGTTATTTTTTTGTTTCATTCG
The DNA here is from genome assembly GCA_903632075.3 of Acanthosepion pharaonis. Classification (NCBI taxonomy): domain Eukaryota; kingdom Metazoa; phylum Mollusca; class Cephalopoda; order Sepiida; family Sepiidae; genus Acanthosepion; species Acanthosepion pharaonis. The sequence continues at coordinate 294,350 of CAHIKZ030003722.1, forward strand.
AGCGGTCGTTGGATAACGGTCCGGTGATATCTGTCACTCACGTCGCCACTTTCCGGGCGAGGGATATGTACCAATGAATTTTATCTCCTTTACGTCGTTTATGCTAGCAGTTGCTGGATGACGGCCAGGTGACGCCTGTTGCGCATGTCAGTCCTTACCGAGTGAGGAGTTAATATCCATAGACTTGACTCCCTTCACGTCGTTAGGTTTCATAAGCCTAGCAATTTTTTTCCTTTCTTTTTCTTACTTAAGTAAACTTATCTGGGGTATGTATGCTTATCGGCACTTATTTTTCTACCTTTTTCTTTTGTTTAATTCTCTCTCCCTCTTCTAGTTAGGCGACAAGCATTTCAGTTTTCTAGTTGATGCGGGTCGCTTTTCGCATTACATGGTTGCCTTTTATAATTGTTATAGTGTCTGACTGAATGTGTGGTTGGTTCAATTATTATTATTATTATTATTATTTTTTACAGTAAAGGTTTACACTGTACAAAGCCCGGGGGGGGGGAACACGAATTAGAGGGTTACCTTGAAAGGCAGTTTATATGGATAGGAGGGGGAGATAATGGTTTAATCCTAGCCTTGAACAGGTTAGGATTGTAGTGATCGGGGAAAACATCCTTTTGGACGTAGGTTTCACGGAGCAGTGATTTCCGGAAAGAATCTGTTCGAGTGGAACTTACTTCTCACCGAGGGATTACGGAGGGGGTTGCTACAATGTAAATGGCATGGCGGGTCCTAGCAGTGAAGGTTAGAACCAAGGAATATAGTTCGTTCGAGAACTTTCCAGTAAAGTAAGGATGATCAGTGATAGGATTCCCACATCCCGCCTGTGTGGGAGAGATGTTGCAGGGTGTAAAATAATTCGTTTCTTGTGAATTCTATCAAAGCAGGAAAGTGAGGTTTGTGTAGCTCCCTCCCAAATAGTAGTTCGGCCTGATGTAGTTTATGTAAAGGAAGAAACATAGCGGAGTCAGGTACTTACTGGAGCGGTACAGGAAGCCGACCATTTTAAATGCTTCTTTAGCGATGTAATAAATGTACGAGTTCCACTTGAGATCAGGTGTGAGTCTAAAGCCCAAGAGACGCTCAAGCCACAATACCTGTTTCTATATTTACTCAACACCGCTTTATTTTCGATTGGCGAACTGACATTTGTTGCAACGTTAGGATTGTGGGGAGTTTTGTGTGTGTATATATATATATATATATTACGATAAACGTGCAATCAATTTACAAATACATGAATTATTCACACAAAAACTAATGCAAAGGTTAATGATTTAAATGGCGAGACATCCATCATCGCAAACAATTCAAATAATATACAAAAACCTCCGAATGCGTTATGAATGAAATGACCCTTGTTTATATAAATTTCTGCCGTATTAGTTCTTATTTTTACTACAAGCTTTCGTCTGTTCCTACAGACATCTTCCAAAAACAATAACTCATTTTCAATAGCATTTTCGGATACCACAATACATATATTTTCGTTGTCCTCTTATTACTAAGAGAACAAACAAGAACAACATCTATTCTATACCTGAAGATGTCTGTAGGAACAGACGAAAGCTTGTAGTAAAAATAAGAACTAATACGGCAGAAATTTATATAAACAAGGGTCATTTCATTTATAACGGATTCGGAGGTTTTTGTATATTATTTGAATTGTTTGCGATGATGGATGTCTCGCCATTTAAATCATTAACCTTTGCATTAGTTTTTGTGTGAATAATTCATGTGTGTATATATATATATACAAAACCTAAACGTTGGGTTGACCGTTTAAATGTGTCAATATCTGCTAACTCACTCATGTCTTCTCTCTCCGCCCTCACTTTCTCACTTCGTTAATTTACATATGCTTAGTGCGGCTCGTCAGGAATGTGTAAATTTTCTTTTCATTTTTTGTTTGGAAGTAAAGTCTGATGATCCGCAGTCCTTGGGCGGGGGGTTGCTGTGGTGAAATAATTTATTACATGGAGCCTTGAGGTGGTCTGTTTTATTTTATTTAGATTATTTGCTCTGGATTTACATTAGGCTCTCTGGATTTTATCCTCCTTAGGTTTACCCATACGGATTACCTAGTTTTTCATAAACTATATATATATATATATATATATATATATATATATATATATATATATATATATAAAATCTATTCCAAATTGTAAATACACATTGGGGATAGATATTGGTATTTTATACCCACAGACAAAAACATGTACATATGGTCACTAGTTAGGACTTCGTAGAGGAATTTTGGTATTTTGTTGACAGTATGAAAGAATGGTATGCAAAAATGAAGCATTATCGGAAGCGTGCGTCAGTGATTGAGATTCGCCAAGATAACTGAGGGACACGACAAGACCAGCCTTTCCGTTCCTACAAATTCGGCCATGTTGCATATTTGATGTAACTTCAATTAATACCAATATATTTGTAACTTCGGAGGTATATAGTAATTTTCCAAGTGTAGCTTAGATGTGGCACAAGACCGAAATTTTGGGGTACCCAGTGAACATCAAACTCACTACTCAGTAGTAATTTTTCTAGCGAGACAAGCTTACTAACCTTACACCACGTCGAGGTGTCCAACTGCGTATGTATATATGTATACATTCCTTATCAAAAATTTAAGACCACTTGAAAATTCTTTTTAAAATGTCTGTTTTTCATGGAAAAATTTTAAACATTTCTTACTTAAGGTTACTAATTTTATAATCTAAAATGTTATGGAGACAAAAAGTTATAATACGAACATTTTATTGAGAAAATGACATTTTTATAAAATATTTTCCATGAAAAATAGTCTTTTTTTTTAAAAAAAATTTCACGTGGTCTTAAATTTTTGATCAGGAGTGTATAGTAATATTAAATATAGTGCTAACTTGACATGTATTTAATGACCGTCGATAGCACCCTTTAAGCGAATGTATATAAAAATCTCTCCATATAATTAGTCATTGTGCCTATTGTTCTTTGAAATTACTATGTATTTTCTTCTTCACGTAAACGCGAATACACACCAAATTCTCCCAGAGCGAGGCCTTTCCATTGCACTCCGGTTGGGTTGAACTTTTGAACTTGTGACTTGGGGGCACTATTTCTAAGTGTGAGGGACGACGTTCGCACTCACCCCGATAAACAAACCAAAACCATTTTTTAAATGTAAAAAATCCTTGTGAATCCTTCGAATATCATCCGCACTTACAAAATGTGAATTTTTTGGTAAATTTTTTATTCTGAGGTTTGGGGTTAATTACTAACCTCACCACGCGTTCAAATGTGGCACAAGGCCGAGGTTAATGTGGGGCAATCCGAGCCCTTAGGCTCGACCAAAACTTCACTGTAGACCCCATATAAAACGGGGTCGGGTAGCCGTTTCCCAAGACGAAACTTTGCCCTTCGACATAGCTTCGTTTGGAGATCCTCTCTGTCCGGAGAGTTTGACAAGCACAGCTGGAAAAGATTCCAGCTAGTTGGATTTGTTGCGAGGCAAGCTAAACAAATTTTGATTTAAAATGTATAATTTCAAAAGAGTGCCAAAAATTTAATGAGAAACAAACTTTGATTTAAAATTCAAGCTTTTCTTGGGGTGAATTAATATTTGCGAAGAGTCAAGTAACATTATTTGGGGTCAATTAATAGAAAAATCCATCTTCTGTTTTGTCAGCTTTGCCGATCATTGGCCAAGTCGAAAACAAATAAATTATATTTTGATAATGTCAACAAGACACCATTTTTGTTCTGTATACAAGGTGTGTACAGTTTGTACACATCCTCATAAATGGTAGTGCTGCTAAAGAAAAGTAGCAACAATTATTACATTACGTTTACGTGAACTGATTAAAGTCCCTGACGTTTGGGATGGAGCCCCGCCCATAACAATGATTGTGCACTGTTTTTCTCCTATCTTATTTCAGAAAGGTAAGCCTCAAAACAGTCTCATTGAAGTAAAACATTTTAATGAAAAAAATATATTATGCATTGATTTTATATTTCAGCCAGGCCATCCAATGCCCAAACGGACTACGTGTTTCCCAAAGCAGTGACAGTGACTCCCCCGCCAACATGGAGTAAGTGTAAAAGGAATTATAAAACTTTGGGAAAATAACGTTACCTTTAGATTTTACAAGGACAATAATTGTCTTCCCTTTCCTTGCTTCTGAAGTTTTCATGCTGATATTACGATATAGCCTAGGGTTGCCAGATTGGTTTACAAGTGGCAAATTGGACGATATTTGAAAGCTGCGCATTACTAGATTTTACTTGTTTTAGTTGTTTTTGTTTAGCGGCATATCAATACCTCTATGGGTTATTTAATGCCGAAATATAAATATTTTGAACACAATTTTATGGCTTCAACTACAAATATTTTGTACATAATTTATACATTCGAAGTAAACGTTATATGTTTTGATATCAACTTATTTCTTTGGTTTGGTTGTTTCTGTTTAGCGGCATATCAACATATCTATGGGTTATTTAATGCCGACATACAAATATTTTGAACGCAATTCAACTTTCAGCTACAGATAAAATGTATTGTTGGTAATTTTACTATAAATAGTAGTTTTATAGAAAAAATGTATTGCTGTTATTTTCATACATTCATAGTGTTTTTCGTTTGTTTGGGGGTTCACGAGCTGGGACCCTAACAGTTGCTATCCCCCGGAATCAGGCTGGAACTGGGAACAACAGCAAGTAAGAGGTGGTTCCAAGTTCCTCAAAACCTCCAATCTCCTGATTAGAATCCTTGCTGCTGGATGTAGTTGATCGTCATACCCAGGACTAAATGCAGAAAGAAGTCTTTGGAAATTTGAAACCTGAAAAGTTTTAGATAAGAAGAACGTAGAGAAAGAGCGAGTAGTCTTCTTAACAAATTTATGTAAATGCAGGAAAGAATTGGGACTGGAATGGATGGTGAAAAGACAAATATTATTAAGAATTACGAAGGACAGGAAATTGTGGAGAGCTATGATCACCCACGCCATGAAAAAATACGGCATATAAAATAAGTTGAAGACTGAATTCATTTACAATAGTTAACGGGATCAGAAACCTAACCTTGCTTATTTTATTTATTTTTCTTTCAGGTCCGAATCCTTTGGATTGCACCTTTGAAAATAATTGCAGTTGGCAACAGAGCCATAATGACGATTTCGACTGGAAAATACATCAAGGTAAAACTTCAAGTCCTGCCACTGGACCGTCTGTTGACCATACACTACGAACAAGTAAGTGTTTGAAAATCTTATGCTAGCAAATACTGATATTTTTTTCAATACCTAAGTGTGGAAAAACACTGAAATGTTTTAAGATCAACGTTGGTGCAAGAAGGTTCACGTTCCAGGGAAAATGTCGGAAAAAGTTCAACCAGTGTATTTCTAGACAAATAAAGTTTTTAAAGCAAGAATTCTTTGCAATTAAGGTAGTCAGTATCAAGAGATAAACAATAATAGCTACAACAACAACAACAAAATATTCAACTTAACTATCCGTACTCTGAGTTTTGAGGATATTGTATCTTCTCGTACTAGGCGGGAGGTAGATAGTAAAATGGAATTTATTTACAGCAATCAGATTTATTTAATACATAAATATTTATCACACACACACACACATATATATATATATATATATATATATATATATATATATATTATTTTGTATGTGTAGTACTTAGTGGACAGCGCTCAATATCAGTGATAGAACTAACATATTCAGTTGTATGGATGAGTTTGTGACCCTGGGTTACATGCTTTTGCAATCATCAGGGGGAATTTTCCTCCGTATATATATATATATATATATATATATTTATATATTATGATACAGTGTTTAAAGAAACAAAACATTGATATGATTTGAGATGTAAATATTGGAGTAACTAAATATTCTAGGCAAAGGAAACTAAACATGTTTATTGTTGAGTAAAATAAGATTTATTCCTCAAAATGTGAATGAGAAATTCAAAGGTGTGTGAACCTCATGAACGATTTCACAAAATTTTTTAAAGTGTTAATCGTACACATTGCTTGTGACACGTCAAGTCGGTAATCCAACCCCTGCCAAACACGCTACAGCATGTCTTGAGTAACAGGAATGCAATTGATGCATTATTTCGTAAATTCTCTCACAAATTCCCTCTTCAGTCTTTTCCGACTATGTTGGAGCATACTCTAACATAAAAAACGTATTTTCTTTACCAGTGAATGCCATTTCTAATATTAAAAAAAAACAATATTCAACATTGGATTGTCAGTTATTTCTATACTCGCTGTTAAAATTTGAGATCATTTAAACGAAAATTGGTAAAGTTATTAGATTACAAAATTATATCAATTTTTAAAAAAATCCCCCATATATATATATATATATATATATGATAACTGGCCACTCATATTCGAGTATACGCGTCTACTAGGGCGGCTTGCCAATCCCTATTGCAGACCCTCGCTCAACACCCACAGAGCGCAGCTGTGGTTTATACTGTAACGATGCTGGGCAGATCTTAGTTACAGTTTCTAGGAGAGAGCGTGTTATCTAGAGTGATCAACAATCTTGCTCACTCAAAACCTCGGTCACGATGACTTGTGACTTCGTGCTTGCTAGCACATCTATCAACGGCCCCCAAGTGTTCCGTAACCAATTTCATTCACAAGGTATGGTTTTTCAGGCACTTTCCAAAGGTGTCGCACGCTGAGATCGCTCCCTACAGACCGATAACATCAGGAAGTCTACTTTCTGACAAATCGAACCGGGGTCTCATGGTCAGAAGGCGAACGCTCAAACCACTCGCAACGCGCACGCACGCACACACACACACACACACACACACACACACACACACACATATATATATAGTCATCCACAGACAAACAGTTTCGCTGTATCACAGCTCATCAATGTGGCTAGACATCCGATTGCTTCAATTTGGGATGGAAAACCGACCGATTTGGCATCAGTCAGAGATTCTACCCCCAAACTAACGTCGCACGGTAAAGCGGAAGGGAAATTTTTTTAACGTTTTTTTACTATGCGAAAGACGTCAGTATCTAGAAGAGCTGGATTCGAGTAGAAGAACATTGCATTAGCAGCAGCAAGCACTGTTTGTAAAGTCCCCCTTCCTCTCTGAGAGCTCAATCGAATTATTTCGAGAGCATAAAATATATATAATATATATATATTATTACTGTTCTTTCTTTTTATTTATATACATATAATATATATATATATACACACGCAAACACAATGGAGTAGCAAATATTCGTCCACATACAATTTTTAATTTTATTTTATTTCCAACTAATGAATAAACATAATTTTCGTGTAATTAACTATAAAAAGATGCATAATAACTAAATATGCATAAAAAATAGAAAATTTTGATTTTATAGAAATAAATCCCATTTATCTATTTTAATGGGTGAAAAACGTGTTCGTACAATACAAAAAAGAATACATAATCTTCATTTAATACTTTGTAGAATAGCCATTTTTCATTTCTACAACAGCCAACGTCCTCTTGTAGTTCTCAATTAATGATTTCCAAATTTTATTTCGTATTTTGTTCCATTCTTCTTCGCATAAGAATTCTGCGGCATTCATTCTATCTATTACTGATATTTCTGACACGATTTCTAGAATTAGTTCCAAACAGCTCAATTTTGGTTTGTCTGTCCATAATGCCCTTTCCCAATACGATTTTTCCTTATCCTTATGTTTACGAACGAATTTCAACCTGGCATCTCTGTGTCTTTCCAATATCGGTGGAGTTTTCCGAGGGAAGCGTGACTTTAGATTGTTCCTGTGAATTTCATTGCTTATTGTCCGTTTAATGACACAGATTCTTGATGAAAGCAAATCATCCTGCAACTCATGACAAGTAACCATTGGATTGTGTTTAATTTGACGCAGTAATTTCCTCGAAGATATTGAAGAAGTCTTCCTTCGAGCACCTGTTCTTATTTGGCATTCAACAGTTTTGAGTTTTTTATACCTTGCGAGGGATGAGCTAATGTTAGTAAATGGAATATTCGGGTTGTCTGAGATATTCCTGTAACTTTCTTTTCAGAGCTTAAAACCAGTCCTTTTTGCGAATTTGTCAATTTTTTATTTCTTGCCATGATGATAACATTCTTG
>CAHIKZ030003722.1:310000-417500 GCA_903632075.3 Acanthosepion pharaonis
ACTCTATGATATCTACCGACCGCCCCACTTGGTCAGTTGTGGCACAAGGCTGAATTTAATGTGGGATATCCGTAGGATCGGCAAAAAATTCCCCGTAGACCCCCGATAAAACGGGGTCGTGTAGCTATTTCCCGAGACGAGACTCTGTCCTTCAACATAGCCTCGTCTGGGGATCGTTTCTGTCCGGAGGCGGAGAGTTTGGCCAGCATAGCTGGAGACGAATCTCCAACTCTAGACCAGGTACAGTATTCACTACTGTATTTATAGGAATAGGGGCACACTGCTTATCGTCCGTAGGTATGCTAAAACAGAAGTCAATCTAGAAAATATTTTATATATCTAGACAATTTCAGGAGAAACAAATATAAAAGTATGCAACTGTTATGCAGTATTAATCATCTTATATAGCAGTGAATGCTGAACAGTTTAATTACAAATGAGAAAGAGACCCAAATGTGGTGCTACATAAAGCTACTAAGACTATCAGGTACTGAACAAGAAAATAAAGAGAACGTTTCATGAAAAATGATTACGAAAAGAACACCTGTCTATTGATCTGATCTATTCAAATTAGAAAATTAACTGGCACGATTTTTTGTTTTTAGTTAATTTGTACATAGTGGAACTCGTATATACGATTCGTCGCTAAAGATGCAGGTAAAATGGCCGGCTCTCTGTACCGCTCCAGTAAGTACCTGACTCCTCATACTATCCTCTACCTTTACATGATTCAGATCAGGCAAAAAATGGAGTACTGTTGTCATATTTGGGCGGGAGCTACCCAGACCGTATTTTCTAGCCTTGAGAGTTCAAAGTGTTTCAGAGTTCTTGTGGGTGACGAGTTATTTTACACCCTCCAAACTCTCTCTCTCTCATGCGAGATATGTCAAGCCTCTCGCTGCTCTATCGCTACTTTCATGGAAAGTGCTCGGACGAACTACATTTCTTGTTTCTGCAAGTTCCAACCTTCAAGGCAATGACCCGCCATGACACTTTCCATCCGTATTCCATCGGTGAGAAGTACATTTCACTCTAACAGCTTATTCCTACGAAGCACTGCTCTGTGAAACCGACTCTCTAGTGAATATTTCTCCGATCACTACAATCTTAACCTGTTCAAGCCTAGAATTAAACGTTAGCTTCCTCTCCTATACATAAAAACTGCCCGTTAATGTAACATACTATATCAGAGTGAACCTTACTGTCAAAAAAAAAAAAAAAAATATCAGATGTTGGGGTGGTCAAAAAATTCGTTCGGTTTATTAAGTAATAATTATGTTTAAGAAACCGAACGAACTTTTCGTCCAACCCAATATACGTGTATTTACAGATTTAACATGGAACCGATTTCCTTACAAATAACAAGGAACTTGAAGTAAACACCACATGATGTGACAAACTTGTAGCCTGGTGTAATGAAATAGGACCCGGCTCATTTATATCAAAATATAGCCAATCGTATTTCATAAAAATTATTCTCCATTCTTTTACACGGAATGAAAATTGTCATTTGTATAATTTAATCATTTCTTGCCAAGAATGAAGTCAAGAATATTTAACAAAATACGACTATTATATGTATAATTTAAATACGTTGCAAATGAGTTTAAGAAATATATTGAAATCAGTTCAATGGTATAATCAATAGTAATTAATGCAATCGTTACTAATAGAATATGTCTGTTGTCAAAACTTACATTCGAACATCGGTGTCGTTATCCCACTGTCTCTCTATCTCCTTTCTCTCTGTCTCTCTATCTCCTTTCTCTCTGTCTCTCTATCTCCTTTCTCTCTGTCTCTCTATCTCCTTTCTCTCTGTCTCTCTATCTCCTTTCTCTCTGTCCCTCTCCTTTCTCTCTGTCTCTCTCCTTTCTCCTTTCTCTCTGTCTCTCTCCTTTCTCCTTTCTCTCTGTCTCTCTCCTTTCTCCTTTCTCTCTGTCTCTCTCCTTTCTCCTTTCTCTCTGTCTCTCTCCTTTCTCCTTCCTTTCTCCTTTCTCTCTCTCTCTCTCTCATTTCTCTCTCCCTCTCTCATTTCTCTCTCTCTCCCTCTCTCTCTCCTTTCTCGCTATTAGTGTCGGTGGTAGAGATGAGTGCGCATCAAAGATAGTTTGACGATGCCATTTTCGTGAATTTGATTTTGGGGGACAACTCTGCGCGACGGAAGAGCCCACACACTGGGCCAGAAGCGTCTCCCTTGCGGCTCAGATAGGATTGAGACAGACGAGATCTGGCAAAACTGGTTGCATATGCTAATATATGTACAATTTAGATGCATTTTTTTAAAAAATCAATTCACCTCCAAGGAAAAGGATAAAGCCACTAAGACGCAAGGAGTTACTGGAAGTGAAAGAAAAGGCAAAGACTTTAAAAGAAATTGGAAACACCATCCTAAACAAGAAAACATGGATAAACCTCCACTCCTTTTCAAAAGAGGAGGCACGGTGGAGTAATGGATAGCGGCTTGGATTGAGGAATCGGAGAGCCGAGTTCAAATTCCAGTCGAATCCATTACATTCACTTACGTGCTAATACACTTGGGAAAGGTGTGAATCCTCTTCTTCTCCCTCCAGCTATAGGTAAATAGCAGGACAGACTGGGTTCTATAGCCTTGGATGGCAACTGGTCTAGGAGAAGGAAAACTCTGAATTCAAACCTGCTCTTAGAGGAGGGTGAATGGAGTCTCTCTGAGCCTTGGTTGGCAATCCATTTAGTGTTGGTATCACAATAAAAACACCCTTGATAGCCCTAGCGAAGCATCAAGAATTCAGCTATTTGACAAGATTATGAACTACACCAATCAAAGTATTAGCTATGACAGATAAGGAATAATGGAAAGGTGTAGTGAGTTCAATCTCGGCTGCAGCCGCATGATGATGATGTTCAAAAGATCGGGAAGGAGTGTTAACCCAGGTGATAGGCAAATCTATCTATTCTTATTAATGTTTTGAACGTGATTTTACTATATAATGTATTATTATCAGTACTTCAGAATTCTTTGTCTTGTTTCGTTTCCGTTTTAAAACATTTTCCTTGTTGCAAAATATTTACTTATCCGTTTTCTAGGCATAATTATCAAGATATTGTCTCTCTTTCCAGGCCATTATATGTTAGCATCGGGATCCGGACATAAAGTTGGAGATAAAGCCATTATTATAAGCCCAACGTACATATCCAAAATTAGCAAATGCGTCGAATTCTGGTATTTTATGTCTGGAAAGCATTCCGGTTCCTTGAACGTCTATGCGAAAATTAATACAACCCGATTGCTGCTGTGGTCAAGAAACAGTAACCATGGTAACATTTGGTCTTTGGCACAAGTGACCGTGAGGAACTTTGGGACATTCAACATTGAAATCGAAGCCGTGATTGAGGAAGAAAGTGCTAACATTGCTGTCGATGACTTCGGTATGTTTGATGGAGACTGCCCCAAAACTGGTAAGATACCACTTAATTTCGCCTTTTCTCTCGTTATTCCATTTCATCTCTCAATATCTCGATGACGCGCCATGCCACGTCCATGGACTCGAATCCTCCTTATCTCTCCCGTGTTCCAAATTTAAGAAGGAAGTTCCACACAGACAGGTTTTTCCCTAAAGCTGCCAATTTGTGGAACAGACTAGTTTGTGGAATAGTTAAATCTTATTTACATTATTCGGACTATTTTCCTCATCTTTTTCGCCATATTTATCACAACGTTTCGGCCGTTGTACGCTCCGACCTTCGTCAGGTGGTTGGAATTTCGAACTGAACCTTTTATTTCGCCCACTGGGATAGACTGTCCACTGCCTTAACCTCAAGGACACAAGCTTTCGTCTGTTCCTACAGACATCTTCAACATCTATTCCATACCTGAAGATGTCTGTAGGAACAGACGAAAGCTTGTAGTAAAAATAAGAACTAATACGGTAGAAATTTATAGAAACAAGGATCTTTTCATTCATAACGGATTCGGAGGTTTTTGTATATTATTTGAATTGTTTGCGATGATAGATTTCTCACCAATTAAATCATTAACCTTTGCATTTGTTTTTGTGTGAATAATTCATGAATATATATATATATATATATATATATATATATATATATAATGACCGATTGTATCCGAGTAAAGCTGTCTACTTGGACGGCTAAGCAATTTCTGTTGCGGATGCCTGCTTAAGTACATTTGTGCTTGTTCATGACCCGCAGGGCCTACCTAATGTTTAGACTCTGACGAGAGGACTTCAGTTACAGTTTCTGCGTGAGTGCATATTATCTGGCGTGATTTAACATTTTGAGACGGTGACTGGCGACTTTTACCAGCACGATCAAATTTTTCTTTGTTGATATATATGATAAAAATCTGTAGCTTCCTATCTTTTTTATACAAATGTTAAAAATATTTACCCTTTATTCTCATATGAAATAAATATATCTCTCTCCCTTCCACCCTCTCTCCTTCATATATATATATATATATATATATATATATATATAAGAAAGAGGTTGTAGTGGTTCCAACGAGAGAAAAGTATGTATATTAAAAAGAAGAGAAGAGAGGTGCCGAAAACGTTTTTGGTTGTAATGTGGATTTATTTAGAAAAAAAAAATATTATGCTTTGTTTTACATAATTTTACTACACGAGTTTCTGGTCTCGCGACCGTCTTCAGGTAAAAGCGGAGATTTCCACATATTATTAAAAATAATTAATTTTTTCCTTATGCTTTTCAATGTTAAATATTCTCGATATGAGACATTTTCTGTTTTTGTGTTAGTAATCCGAATGTCTTTCTTGAATTGGCAATGAAGAGTTATCCGCGAAGGGTCATAAAACAATTAAGGTTGGTCCAAGCGAAATGATGAATTAGTTATCGGCATTTTATCTTTTAATGTTTTACTGACCACTATGTGTTCTTGGATCTGTTTCCATTTTTGTGTGTTTCTGTCAGCATATTCATTAATTAATAAGTTTGCTTTATCATTATCCTTTGGAAATTATATACGGATTACCATTTTAACTTATATATAATTGTTTATTTGAAGGCAACTGCGACTTTGAGAAAGGTTGGTGCACTTGGAATAACAATCGAACTGATGACTTTGATTGGCAAATCGGCACGGGCCATTTAGGAATGTTTGGAGCACCTCGTCAAGACCATACCACCGAATCACTAAAAGGTAAGCCCTTTTCAACGCCTTCAGCTTGCAGAACAGAGACTATCAATTCAGTGACCTTTTATTACTAATAAACTGATTACTCGAACCGTGTTAACATTACTATTAATATTTGCATACGCTCAAATGATTACACCTTTTTTTTCTATCTATTTCTCTATATAAATAAAGCGCAATGTTTGTGTGTCAGTTCGTCCATCGATCTTGGCGAATCATAAACAACCTGAAGTAACTGATAGTACTGTAGTTACACGCGATTAAAAATTAAATAACTCATTTAAAGTTAAATTTAAATTTCGAACAGACTGAAAGGTTTAAAAACAATTCTTTATTAACTGTTTAACTTTAATTTCGCTTTTTGTCGCAGTTGCAACTGATATCGCCTAATTAGACCTTAATTAAAACTTAACCGGGGCACGGTACATTGCTCATATGTTTTTTTTCTTCTTTTTCTAGCACGCGTTCTGTGATGTATTCAAAAATATTACATAATTCGGGATTCCTAATATCTTTAGAGATTGACTTTATTTGAAGGGGTCATAAAGAATGGTGATTTTTAAAAGAAAATAAAAATTGCGCGCAAAAATAAATGTAAACAAACTACGGTTCGGTTGCGTATACGAAGAAAGATTATGCCGAATTAAGGTGTCGACTAAAGATAAAATAATTTTAACATTTCTAAATTCTTATAACTGAAGGTAAAAGCCCGAAAGCCTAAGAGCCCTCTAAAAGGGCTAGCCTATAGTCCGCCCGAACTCTGGCTTTTCGGCTACTATGATAATGGTAATATAGCTGTTTCCTTATAAGGAAATATTCAGCATTCATTGACCGAACGTTAACGTTCTGTTGAAATTTATAAAATCTTTCTCTTATACAGTTTTTCAGGAAAATAGGTTTGTCATGTTACCGCGCTTTTCAGAATTGATGGCAGTTCACTTCCTAACCTTTTGTTTAAAGTAGCGTGGAAGTGCAACGTTATGATTATGACATTAGTTTCTTCTCTAGTAACATGTGCTTTTTATTTTGGTTGTTGCTGTTGTTGGAAGTCCTCAAATGACATTGTTTCTATGTTGGGAAACATTTATTTGTGGTTAACACTAGTCCACGCGTTTTTAAGAAGGATGACCCTTGTTAAGATTTACAGGATTCATCGTACCATGCCATTTTTAAAACATTGATCTGAGAAATCGGTTGTATAGAGCTGACAATTTAGATATTTGTGAAAGAGACTGGTGGCATTTATGATATCCATATGAAAATCTCGATCTGATGAGGGTCTTTTAGAAAATCACTCGATCTTTCAGGTTAATGTCTCTTCTATGTTCAATTTCCTTACCTCTTATATAGTGTTTACCGTAACTGAGCCATTTCACTGAGTTGCTTGAAATATTTAGCATTTGCTAGTTCCTTATCTTAAATTCTTATAATAGATTCAGAATAGATACCATCCCTGCTTTCATTCCAGTTATTTGTACAAATTCCTGTACGATCACCGAAGTTAAACAACGTCGTTCCTGGTTAGCACTTGGATGGGTGACCGCTTAGAAATATCAGTTGTTGTAAGCTTTGGTGTGAGGGTGGTGTAATGGATAACTGCTCGAAATTGAAATCGGATCCCAGTCACGTTCTTTATATTCACTTACGCGCTAATACCCTTGGGAGGGGGTATCAATCCAGCACTTCTCCCTCCAAGTATGGGTTAAATAATCGGACTTGTATCAGTAAAATTATTATCTACAAAACATTCTTACAATGTAAAAAATGGTGGTTTTAAATAACCTGGAAAGGGTTGATAAGCCGTAAAAAACAAATCGATCAATCATTCCTGCTCATTGGCAGTCCGCTTCTCCTTAATTTTCAGCGCATTGTATCTAGATTAATCTATGTTAATTAAATGTACGTTATTGGTATTTTTCTGATCCTAAATTCAGACACTAATTCTGGATGACTTGATATTTACTTGAAAAAAGTCTACCTAGTTAATGAAAGGGTTAAGTATCTATATATCCTCATTCTAGAATTCGGCTTCATATTTAAATACAAGCTTAGCAAACAGTTGTGGCTCATTTTCCTTTTTGTACACTCCCTGTTTTAATATTTACTCTTCTATTTGCATTTCTTTTCTTTTATTCTTTGGCAGGTCACTTTATTTTCCTTCAAGCTAGCTTTCCAATCCAAGCTGGAGCACGAGCACTTCTGAGAAGTGAAATGTTTAAGGGGACGTTCCATCGGTGCATGAGCTTTTGGTATTTCATGAAAGAAGCCGGCACTGCAACACTAAACGTTTATATTGTCACATTGCAGCAGAAGTTGTTGGCTTGGACTTTATCTGGGAATCAACCGCAGGAATCTTGGCGTTTTGCCCGTTTTCCGATTCCACATAAACAAGCTTTTCAGGTAATGCAAAATCATTTTCTGGTTTCAAAGTAATTGTGTTCAAAGAATAAATCTAAAAAAAAAAAAAAATTAACGTCTGGACTTTTATTTAATATATATAAGTTCATCAATAAATGCGTTCTCTGGTGATAGAAAAAAAATTTGCTCGAAAAGTATTTTTTTCGACATAATCTTCTGCCTTGTCAGTGCACTTGATTGAGTTGTGAATATTAATCACGTAGATTGAACATTATAAAGTGAAAAATAACAAGTAATAATTCAAACTGGTGACTTGTTACTTTAATATATATATATATATATATATATATATATATATAGAAATATGTATATGTATATATTTTTGTAAAAATATTATAAATGTATATAAAATATTAATCACGTAGATTGAACATTATAAAGTGAAATTATCAGGATATATTTCAAACTGGTGACTTGTTATTTTACTTATATATATAAATGTATATAAAAATTTCATTAAAACAGGGTACTGCGGTTAAGTTTTTTTTTATTTCATTTTCCTTGTGTTTTATAATTGTTTTCTTTTCTGGACATAAATTATGTAGAAATTGTTGGAATGTTCTGTATGTCCAAGGGCTTTCGACTCTACTTTTAGCCATTATCAAGGATGATTGTATTATTACTTTTAACTGAATGTACGGATTTTTTTTATGTATCTAAAAGATATATGAAAAAAGGATTGTTGTCTAAATACACAATTATCTATCTATCTATCTATCTATCTATCTATCTATCTATCTATCTATCTATCTATCTCTCTCTCTCTCTCTATATATATATATATATATATATATATATATATATATATATATATTGGAGATACGGATTGAGGAATCGAAGATCCGAGTTCGAATTCCAGTCGAATCCATTACATTCACTTACATGCTGATACCCCTGGGAAAGGTATTAATCCTTTTCTCCCTCCAGCTATGGGTAAATAGCAGGACTGACTGGGTTCTATGGCCTTGGGTGGCAGCTAGTCTAGGAGAAGGAAAACTCTGAATTCAAAACCCGCGGAGGTTTGTTTGGGGACCTTGTGGCACGTAGTGCACCAGGTCTCTGTATTCGGCCCTTCAAAAAGTGTGGTTGGTTCTGCACAAAGCTTTCACCACTATAATCAAATCATATGTGCTGGCGTCTGGCTATCCTTTCCTAGGAACTGAGCAGCTTGATCCTAGATGGAACAGTCCACTACATACCATTAACAAACACCAAAATATCTTTATAAAAAATAACCTCGCCTTAACGATAGACAAAATTCTAAAGATTTGACGACTTATTACAAACCGGTGTTATTTCATTTTCGACAATGGGATCGTCTCTTAGCATTGTTTTCGGTTGTCTTTATTTAGAATTTCTCGAAAAAGGTCCTTTACAAATTATTTTCCAAAACAATCAGCATATTTTCCTACATATCAATAATGATTTACGCCTCCGCAAAACCGTATTTATCCTGTAAGAAGCATAATGGCAAAACATTATCTAAATGAAGACAGCATTGACAATAATGTCTTGCTATTGTTTGAGAGATATTTTTGCTGCAATCTGTACAATGAAACACACAATACATTTTCTTGATATCATGTTAAGCCATACTGATTATCTTAAATTAAATATCTATCGTAAATCTAGTCTTAAAAAGGACCTCATAATCTTCTATTCATTCCACAACAAAATAAATCCCAAAATATTTATCGTTTTCAATATAAAAGAAGGAACAAGCAAAATTATAATAATTTTTCTGTTTTCATACATTTTGCAGATTATAATTGAAGGAATAAAAGGTGCCGGTAATCGTATCAACATCGCCATCGATGATATCTCCTTAATCGATCAAAAATGCTGGCGTAAGTATCGATTCACAGCAGTGAAGAAAAAAATTTAATATTTTAAAATTAAGGCTCGATCGTTTCAAAATGTTTAAAAATAGATTATCAATCCTTTCATATTTAAAAATTAATTCCCGATCCTTTCAAAATATTTAAAAAAAAGTAATTACCGATCATTTCAAAATATTTAAAAAATTAATTCAGATCCTTTCAAAATATTTAAAAAATGAATTCTCGACCCTTTCAAAATATTTAAAAAATGAATTCCCGACCCTTTCAAAATATTTAAAAAATGAATTCCCGATCCTTTCAAAATATTAAAAAAAAATGAATTCTCGATCCTTTCAAAATATTTAAAAAAAAAAATGAATTCCCGATCCTTTCAAAATATTTAAAAAAAAAATGAATTCCCGATCCATTCAAAATATTTAAAAAAAAAAATGAATTCCCGATCCTTTCAAAATATTTTTAAAAAAATGAATTCCCGAACCTTTCAAAATATTTAAAAAAAAAAATGAATTCCCGATCCTTTCAAAATATTTAAAAAAAAAATGAATTCCCAAACTTCTCAAAATATTTTAAAATAAAAATGAATTCCCGATCCTTTCAAAATATTTTAAAAAAGAAATGAATTCCCTATCCTTTCAAATATTTAAAAAAAAAATGAATCCCCGATCCTTTCAAAATATTTAAAAAAAATGAATTCCCGATCCTTTCAAAATATTAAAAAAAAAATGATTTCCCGATCCTTTCAAAATGTTTAAAAAAAAAAAATGAATACTCGATCCTTTCAAAATATTTAAAAAAAAAATGAATTCCCGATCCTTTCAAAATATTTAAAAAAAAAATGAAATCCTGATCCTTTCAAAATATTTTTTTAAAAAAATGAATTCCCTATCCTTTCAAAATATTTAAAAAAAAAATGATTTCCCGATCCTTTCAAAATATTTTTAAAAAAAATGAATTCCCAATCCTTTCAAAATATTTTTAAAAAAATGAATTCCATATCCTTTCAAAATATTTAAAAAAAAAATGATTTCCCGATCCTTTCAAAATATTTTTAAAAAATGAATTCCCGATCCTTTCAAAATAGTTTTTTAAAAAATTGATTTCCCGATCTTTTCAAAATATTTTTAAAAAAAAATGAATTCCCTATCCTTTCAAAATATTTACAAAAAAATGATTTCCCTATCCTTTCAAAATATTTAAAAAAAAAAATGAATTCCCGATCCTTTCAAAATATTTAAAAAAAAAAAATGAATTCCCTATCCTTTCAAAATATTTAGAAAAAAATGAATTCCCTATCCTTTCAAAATATTTAAAAAAAAAATGAATTCCCTATCCTTTCAAAATATTTTTTAAAAAAATTGAATTCCCGATCCTTTCATAATATTTAAAAAATAAAATGAATACCCTATCCTTTCAAAATATTTAAAAAAAAATGAATTCGTATATTTTTCAAAATATTTAAAAATAAAACAAATGAATTCCCTATCCTTTCAAATATTTAAAAAAAAAATGATTTCCCGATCCTTTCAAAATATTTAAAAAAAAAATGAATTCCCGATCCTTTCAAAATATTTAAAAAAAAAATGAATTCCCTATCCTTTCAAAATATTTAAAAAAAACAGGAATTCCCGATCCTTTCAAAATATTTAAAAAAAACAGGAATTCCCGATCCTTTCAAAATATTTAAAAAAAAATGAATTCCCTATCCTTTCAAATATTTTTAAAAAAATGAATTCCCTATCCTTTCAAAATATTTTTAAAAAAATGAATTTCCGATCCTTTCTAAATATTTTTAAAAAAAGGATTTCCCGATCCTTTCAAAATATTTAAAAAAAAATGATTTCCCTATACTTTCAAAATATTTAAAAAAAAAATGATTTCCCGATCCTTTCAAAATATTTAAAAAAAAAATGAATTTCCTATCCTTTAAAAATATTTAAAAAAAAAATTGAATTCCCGATCCTTTCAAAATATTTAAAAAATAAAATGAATACCCTATCCTTTCAAAATATTAAAAAAATATGAATTCCCTATCCTTTCAAAATATTTAAAATAAAACAAATGAATTCCCTATCTTTTCAAATATTTAAAAAAAAATGATTTCCCGATACTTTCAAAATATTTAAAAAAAATTGAATTCCCTATCCTTTCAAAATATTTTTAAAAAAATGAATTCCCTATCCTTTCAAAATATTTTTAAAAAAAAAATGAATTCCCTATCCTTTCAAAATATTTTTAAAAAAATGAATTCCCTATCCTTTCAAAATATTTAAAAAATAAAATGAATTCCCTATCCTTTCAAAATATTTAAAAAAAAATGAATTCCCTATATTTTTCAAAAAATTTAAAAATAAAACAAATGAATTCCCTATCCTTTCAAATATTTAAAAAAAAAATGATTTCCCGATCCTTTCAAAATATTTAAAAAAAAAAAAATGAATTCCCTATCCTTTCAAAATATCTAAAAAAAACAGGAATTCCCGATCTTTTCAAAATATTTTAAAAAAAAGTGAATTCCCGATCCTTTCAAAATATTTTTAAAAAAATGAATTCCATATCCTTTCAAAATATTTAAAAAAAAAAATGATTTCCCGATCCTTTCAAAATATTTTTAAAAAATGAATTCCCGATCCTTTCAAAATAGTTTTTTAAAAAAATGTTTTCCCGATCTGTTCAAAATATTTAAAAAAAAAATGAATTCCCGATCCTTTCAAAATATTTTAAAAAAAATGAATTCCCGATCCTTTCAAAATATTTAAAAAAAAATGAATTCCCGATCCTTTCAAAATATTTTAAATAAATGAATTCCCGATCCTTTCAAAATATTTAAAAAAAAAAATGAATTCCCGATCCTTTCAAAATATTTTTAAAAAAATGAATTCCCGATCCTTTCAAAATATTTTTAAAAAAATGAATTCCCGATCCTTTCAAAATATTTTTACAAAAAAATGAATTCCCGATCCTTTCAAAATATTTTTACAAAAATGAATTCCCTAACCTTTCAAAATATTTAAAAAAAAAATGAATTCCCGATCCTTTCAAAATATTTAAAAAAAAAAATGAATTCCCTATCCTTTCAAAATATTTAAAAAAAAATGAATTCCCTATTCTTTCAAAATATTTAAAAAAAAATGAATTCCCTATCCTTTCAAAATATTTTAAAAAAAAAATGATTTCCCGATCCTTTCAAAATATTAAAAAAAAAATTAATTCCCGACCACTCACAATATTTCAAATTAAATCTCGACCCTTAGAAAGTAAAAGAACAACAAGACTAGATATATGTTTATGTATACATTCTAGAGTTGATAAGAAACTCTTTCTTCGTCTGCGACAGAATGCACAAGAGTCACTGTGATTTTATTGGCCGATGCATCCTCATTTTTGAGGGATGCGTGTTTTTTATTCATCTCTATAATACTTGTTAACCAAGCTATAGAATCCTGTCTGTCCTACTGTTTAATCCATAGCTAAGAATAGAAGATATGCTTTCATATCTTTCGCAAGGATTTTTGTGTGTAAGTAAATGCAAAGAACTCGACTGTAATTCGAACTCGGTTCTCAGTTTTCTCATCCCGAGCCATTATCCATTACATCCTTTTACAACTCTTTCTACAGAATGGTATATTATAATTTTCTCAATGGTATCTTTTATTTCTTTACATTTAGTTTTTCCTGATTTCGCTACTACTCTACCACCAACACTAACTCCAAGAATTCCCAGAACAACAAGTAGCCAATCAATAATGACTACCCCAGGTACGTATATCAGTTGTAAACAATCTACTTAATGGATATGCCAAAAACATTTTTTCTATGACATTAATAGCGTTTAGTTTTAAATAGCTTCATTAAAAAAAGAACTTTTTTTTTATTGTAACGTGACACCTATCATATTATCGGGCATTTAGTTTTTGACTTATCAAAATAGTTTATAAAGTTGATTCAAGATATAACAAAATAAGAACATATTCGACATATGTCATTTTTTATTTTAATAACGTTAAAAAGGTTATTCAAAAGGTAATTCTAACAAAAAATAAAGATTTCTACAACTTATGGAAAAGATGCTGTTAATTTCGTATTGGACAGTTTCTTTAGTATCTGTCTATATTTCTGAGATGAGATATTATTTACGCTATTTACATTATTCGGGCTATTGTCCTCATCTTTGTCGCCATATTTATTACAACGTTTCGGCCGTTGTACGCTCCGGCCTTCTTCAAGTGATTGGAATGTCGAACTGAACCCTTTATTTCGCCGAAACGCTGAAATAAATATGGTGACAAAGATGAGGACAATAGTCCGAATAATGTAAATAGTGGACAATTCTTACTGAACCATGATTCAAAGTTGGACAGAACAGTCGAGGACAGTCTATCAATACCGCTTAAATTGTAATGGTAATATTAGCTGTCTCTTTAAAATGAAACTGTCGGAATTTATTGATCGAGCAGGCATTTAGATTGAAATTTATAAAGCCTTTCTGTTAAAACAATTTTTCAAGTAAATAGCCTTCCCAGCTCGAGTTATCGTTCTTTCCAATATTTATAGGGCTTCCTTCCTAACTTTTTTTTTTTTTGAAGTAGTGTGAAAGGTCAGTATTAGAATTATTTCATTGTTCTCTCTCTGAGTTACATGTGATATCCATTTTAGCTTTTGCTGCTATTGAAAGTCCTCAAGTATTATTGTTTATCTTATCTGGTACAAGACCTATAATTTTCATTCGCTTGAAGCAATTTTTAATCGTTGGTTTGAAAATGTGATTGAACACAAATGACAGTTAAAATATTTCTTGACGCGTTTGGCTGCATCCTTGACATTAGTGTGAAAGTCTCTATCTGACGAGGCTATTTTTTAAGTTAATGTTCTGATTTCTTACCCATAGCGTAGACGATTCTATCTTCAGTATCCTTATCTCCTATAGTAAATTTCTTATAACTGATCCATACACCGAGATACCTGAAAAGTTTGGTATTTAGTGTAAGTACCATCACTACTTTCATTCCAATTCTAGATCATAGTTTCTTTTTTGGAAAGGTTTATTCTGTTTATTGGAACACTTGATAAATGATTTTGAATGCATTGTTTGAGAATAATCTCATCAGTAACCAAAATAATCAAAATACCCAAATCAAATGTTCAAAATCATTTTCACCTGCTTGGCTATGTTAGTCGCTGTGATGTGTGACTTTCACATAAGATAGGTAAAAAATAATTATGACGATGTTTTTAAATGTTCCGTTTTTGAAATAAACTTGGATTGTCCGTGACAAGTTCGTAGTTTTTAATAACGTGAACCGCAAGAGATCGTGAGCAATGCCAAATAAACTACCATTAACCACAGTACCGTTCGTTCAAAGATAATGTTACATATACGTTGGATTTGGAAGAGTCTTCGAACATGAGATCGTTAAATTGTGTCGAATGATTGATTCGAATAACTACTGTTCCCAGTTAAACCAATTAAGTTGCCATCGACAAAACTTGTATGGAATGAGATTTAAGAAAGCATAATCCATCAAGATAATTCGATTGCAAGTTTTTGGTGACTAAGCAAAATTTATTAGATCATAAGTTTTTACACAGATACTCAACAGATATTTAATTTTTTGACGAATATCTACCCAGAAATTTCTTAATGACCAAAAAATTAAATTAAATTTCTGGAAAATTACAGAAGGCTACAGAAGCAAGATAAAATGTTTTAAGGATTCATCACGTAAAACTTTTTTTTTATTATGCTAATTTTTCTAAACGTAGAGTAGATATGGCACTAGGTCTAAAGTGTGGAGCACCCAGTGAGAATCGAACTCACTACTCAACCATAACTGATCTAGTGAGACAAGCTTGCTAACCATTGCACCACGTCGAAGTGCCCGAATGATTTTCTAAGCGTGGCTTACATGTGACACAAGGCCGAAAATATGGGGCTAACAGTGTGATGCAGTATCTCTTCTTCGTGCCTAAAGGAAGTAACATCGAGGGAGCTTGAGCAATTTTTCTATGGTTTTACCGCACCCCCCTTAAACAGCGACCTTGTGTCACATTCTGTTCCGACGTGAGCGCACAGATAAATATCCCTAATAAGCTTGTATAAATGGATGTTAGAACAGGATGGGATAGTAAAGGAACAAACATAGCTATAAAGGATAGGAAGTGGTGGAGAGCCATGAATGCTCACCTTCTCAAGAGACACGGCACATAAAAAAGAAGTACTTAATAAAACCGACATAATCCTGTAACTGATAAATACCTTCAATTACTAAAATACAAAATTGTTAATATTTTCAGTTCCAACCCCGTTCGATTGTACATTCGAGAAAGGAATGTGCCAATGGAAACAAGACTCAACTGATAATTTTGATTGGATAAGAAGCCAAGGACCAATGGGATCTAACTTTACTGGTCCTCTAAAAGACCACACACTTAGAACAGGTAATTCGTTGGTTTGAAGCCCATTTCGAATCAAGTCTGTTTTATTTCGAAATATAATTTTTATGGGTATATCTCTCTTATTGAAATAACTTCTTTTTTAATAATATTATAATTAGATGAAGCAATTTCAATTATCGTTAATAGTTTTGTGTGTATTTCTTTCTTAATTTCAACTGCTTTTATCGCAAATGCTCAGACTTTAATTCTACAGCCATTAATAAGCGACACGAATTTGGCAAAAAGACTCAAGTTTCTGGGGAAACTTGAAATGGCATCATTTTTTATTTTTTTGTATATAACATTCATTTTTATGGTAAATTATTCAACAGCAAGAATAAATGAAGTGAAGTTTTCAAAGATTACTTAAATGACATAAAGAATTTAAATTCTAGCAGAAATTAAAAATAGACAAGAAAGCCTTATAAATATATGGCCTTTTTTTTTCTTTTTAAAATAATGACGAAATTCAGTAACGATTTTTGGACGTCGCTCCCGATTATATTTTCTGGAATATCATTATTTTTCAGACGATGGTTGGTATGTCTACGCCGAATCTTCTCCGACTGCGAAATCCTTAGATGAGGCACGGCTTATTGGTCCTCTTGTCAAAGCCTCTAAAAACAGATGCCTCAATTTCTGGTACCACATGTATGGAGCCTACATAGGTAGACTTTATGTCTATTTGTCTACAAATGGAGCCAACCAGACTATATGGGAGAAAAGCGGCGAGCAAGGAGATAGTTGGATGGAAGCGTTTCTTAATCTGCCAGCCAAGCCTCATACGACCTATCAGGTAAGATATCCTACTTTGTCATTCCGACTGGCGGGGGTGAAGCACGAGTTACAGGTGACTTTTTAGGTAATATTCCTTGAACAATAAAAGAATTAGAATTTGGACGTCGTTAACTGAATTATACTGCTACTCATCTGATCTTGCTTTAAAACTTCTTTCAGAAAGGGAGGTTGCTTGCTGCAGATTGTGTCGCTATGTCACCAGCTTGTGCTATTAAATGGTGGTAGCTAAGACAATGGTCTTTTTTAAAGAATTCATGTCTTTCAATAGTGGCAGTTGATTCTGCACTTGACTATGGCATATTTTAGGAGATCCTGTCGTTCAATGGCAGTAGATGATTCCACACGAAACGAGGGTTCTTTTAAAGAAGCTATATATTCAGTTGCAGTAGCTGATTCCACAGGAAGTGATGTTTATTTAAACCCTGTTGTTTAATTGCGGTAGCTGATTCCTCGGGAGACGGAAGTATCTCTTTCGTATGCAATTCATCCTGCCAGCTGTCTGGAATTTCTTTGCCGAGCAATAGCTTTATTTAAAAAAAAAATAGACCATATTTCCTTGAATATAAAATATATCTGAACTATATCAATGAAAGGATCCTTTACAATTTATAGTTAATAAACACAATTTTAAAAATATCATGTAACAAATAAATAAATGAAAATGTCTGAGTTTTTTCTGTATTTCTTTATTTGCTGTTAAGTGGAGACTGAAAGAAGCCAGTGAAGAATTGTTGCGTCAATATTTGTCAACGTTTAACTAGACGATTTTGTTGGTACGGAGCCATTTTATTTATACAGAATTAAGGAAAATTTAAAAGAGACTTTGGAGTTTACTCGGCTCTTTATGATTTTATTTTTCGAGTCTACACTTTAAGAATTGTGTGTGAAAATGTGACAACTTTATTTTGGTCGAAAGAACAGGTGAGTATAAAAATACACCTTTGACATTTATACATGTTTATTCTGAAAAGAAAAGAGTCCATTGATATAGATAAACATGGGAATATATATGATAGATCGATAGACTGATATGAACAGATTTAGAGACTTCATTCCTACGTCCCTTCAGGGGGTAGATGTTCAAAACTCTCCACGGCTTCCTTTTTTTCAGTATCTGAGAATTACCAGGCATTCTTGGGAAAGATAATAAAATGATCTTCGTTGCCTTTTCCACGGTTTGAATTTAGAGTTTTCTTTATTTTTATAGTGATTGACACCCAGGGCGTGTGACTTATTTACTCTGTTATTTAACCCATTGCTGGGGTAATATAATGGATTTATTCCTTTCCCAAAAATGTTATTACGAAACAGACAAGCCTTAAATTTGAACTCGGTTCGCCAATTTTGTCGTAAGCGCCTTATCCGTTCCACAACACACACATCCAAAATAGCGGTATCAATTGAGTATGATAGATATATCAAAAGGCATTGACAGACTAAGGTAATAGATCGAATAAGAGGTAGATCTATATCTGATCGATTGAGAAAGGATTAGATTATGATCGATTGATAGATATGAGCTATGATAGTTATACCTGAACAAGTAGATAGATATAAATCGATTATAATAGACAGATACTGAGAGATAGAAATATGACCAAACTACAATAGATATATAAATAAATAATAGATCGATCGATAAATAGATAGGTATGAACGGACTAAGATAGATATGAACAGAATATAATCGATTGCTAGATATTGAAAATAGATATAAACAGATTACTATAAATAGATAGATATAACAACGAATACAAATATATTTGAATAGATTATGATAGATGGTTATTTGTATACAGAAAAATAGACACACTATTACAGAGACAGATATGAACAGATGGATATATGGATATGATTAGACTAAGATGGATGCGACTGGACAAAGTTAGAGATGATTGGACTAAAATAGATAAATAAATAGATATGATTGGACGAAAATAAATAGATAATATTGGACCAAGATAGATATGATTGGACCATGATAGACAAATATGATGGACTAAGATTGATTGATATGATTAGACTAAGATAGTTATGATTGAATCTAGATAGATATGACTGAACCTAGATATATAGATAATGATTGGATGTAGATATATAAAAAGATATGACTGGACTTAGATATATAGATATAATTGAACTAAGATAGATATGATTGGTGTTAGATATAAACAGGCAACGACTGATATATCTGGAAAGACTGATAGGTAGGTTATTATGAGTAAACTAAGATAGATAACAGATAATGGGATTTATATATATATGAGCAGACCATTATAGATCACACACTTATCACATTCTTAAAGGTACACGCATATACTGTATTTTGGTTGGTGTAATGATGACAACGTTATAGAAAGACTGGGATCATCTACTTGACTTGAAAATCAGTATTCAAAGTTCTTCTTTCGTACGGGCTTTAATGTGGTTAGTTCAGGAAACAAGTTTATCTCATAAACAAAATGCACAAATATTATTAATCTCTTTGCAGGTGATTTTTGGTAGCAGCCGTTCTAAGCATCTCCATCAAGAAATTGCGCTTGACGATATTCGATTCACTGAAAATAAATGTCATGAAAGTAAGTAAAAAATAATTTTATTTTGACTCACTAAAATATTAATATGGTAATGCTGCTCGATTTCTTTTATTATCATTATAATGGCGTTGGTGCCACATATTGGCGTAGTCAATGGAGAATCGGTTCTTGAGGCATGGTGTCAACAAGACGGCTCACAACTCAAAAACTTTTCGGAGAATCCTCGCAGAATAAAACATGGCAGTTTTCTGGAGGTTTGTAATCTTGGTCTCATTTCCAATTTTCCCTAAGCACTCTTTTCAACTTGGAATTACTACAGGAATTACAGAGGAACCGCGGTTCTCGAATGTCTCGCATGTCGAACAAATCGGTTTCCGAACAGAAAATTTGATATAAAAATGCCTCGCTTATCGAACAAAATTCGTTTCTCGAACAACATTGCCGAAGCGAATTAACACGAACGGAATCATTTCCGAGTCGACCGCCGTGTTGTATATATTCATGTGTTGTGCTGTGCTTTTCGTTTCGAAATTTAGTGTACCGTGACTCTTTATCTCTACATTGATTTTTGCTGGAAAAATAGTTTCGGCTTACGAACATTTCGGTTTACGAACAGTCTTAGGGAACGAATTAAATTTGGGAACCGAGTTTCCACTGTACTTCAGAAATCATATTTAATAGCTTCTTAAACTCTACAGCCAGATCCTGGTCTTTTTCAATTCTGTTCAGTTTATTTGAAGTCTACTCTTATATGAAACAGAAAGTCAATAATTTGACCCTTGCTATTCTTCTTATCTATAGCAATAAGGTCGCATCTTCATGCTCCAATTTTTATTTAAATGTTAAATAACATTTTGTGGCACAACGGAAAGTGGGGGAAAGGCTGGTATCACTCTCTATCCTGTATCTAGCTAAATTTATTCAGGACTCATTCACTCTAACGATTGACTTACAAGAACTCATCCTTCGAAACCCATTCCAACATTTACCAAAATACCACATATTCGCTAAAGAACCTATTAAAAACCCCATGATATAAATTTTTTACAAATGTACTATTCTATTTTTATTTTATTTTTTCTCATTTTTTCTTGTACAAAATTGGATAAAAATATATCAGAAAATGGTTGGAGACGGGGATGAACCCAATAATAACGAGAATAAAAATAACAAAGCTTCTTTTCTTTTTATGTGCCATGTCCTTTCAGGATGTAGGCGATCATAGCACTCCACCCCCCCCCTTATCCCTTGCATCTTTCAACAAGTTCCTTCCCTCTACTTTCTCCCCCCAAACCACTTTCTGTCATCCACTTGCTTAAGCCCGCCAGTCATGCCACGCGTAGTTTTCCCTTGTCTCTCTTTCCCTTCTATTCGACCCGTGAGTATCAGATTCTCCAGGCCCTCCTTCCTCTTTATGTGTCCCAGAAACGTTAGCTGCTTCTTTCTGATATTAAGTATAAGCCTTCTCCGTGTTTGCATTCTCTCTAAGATCTCATCGTTCCTCACACGCTCGGTCTATGATATCCTTAGCATCCTTCTGTAGAACCACATCTCCGTCACCTCGAGTCTTCCCTTCATCTTTAAGGCAAGGGTGAAAACAAAACTGTTAATAAGCTGAGTCTACCCCACATAAAAATAAGACGGCTGCTGTGTTCAGCTGGTAAGCAGAACCAAAAAGCTCGCTTGTGTTGAAAAGCAAATTAAATTACGACGAAAGAAAAGCTTATAATAAAAGATTATATTTAAACCTATGACAAGCAGTAGTGCAGGGCTGCACAACTTTGAATGCATAGTGCGACATTTGTGTTTGAGGTGCTGTTTTGAAAAAAATAAAATAAAATAATAAAAATAATCTCGTAATTTAAAAAAAATTTTTTTAGTTATTTTATTTTTTTATTTTTTTAAGAATTTCACCCCAAGCAAGGCGGAAGTGCCACTAGCACACAAGGGGTTGCACAGAGTGGGAGCAAGAGTAAAGAGGCATGATAGAGGAAAGGATGAAGAGAAGGACGGAGAATTAGATCAAGACATCTGAAGATGTCGATTGACATTGCATTTGAATAACTGAACATTATAGCAAGTAAGAGGAAGGGAGTTTCACAGTTGGGAAGTGCGAGACATGAAACTATTGGAGTGGAAAAGACGGTTACATTTAACCGTTTCGTCAGTGAACGGGTTGGGACCGAGATGCCAACCTAGTAGCACGCTTAAATTCATGCAGTCCTCGAACCGGGAAAGTAGCTCGTCAGAGCAGTTGCCGTGGAAGTATTTGTAGAAAAGGCAGAGGGAAGTGACGGCACATCTGTGAGAAAGTGACTGTAGACGAGATGCCAGATCAGGACCAATCACATTGCATATCCGTCTCTGGAATTTGTTTAATTGTGAATATAATGAATATACGTTTTGTTTCATAATTACTGATGCCAGTATATTTTTGCTGAAGTGAGAATTTTTGTAATTTTACAAAGTTCACATATAGTCTTATTTTAACCTTCCAATACAGATAATTTATGACTCCATTACGCAAATATTTCAGCATATATGAATACACTGAACGCGCCTCGTGGCGGTGTAATGGTTAGCAAGCTTGTCTCGCTAGAACAATTACGACTGAGTAGTGAGTTCGATCCTCACTGGGTGGCCCCTACTTTCGGCCTTGTGCCACATCTAAGCTACGCTTTGAAAATCACTATATGAATACATTGAATTGAAGCATTTGGTTCTTTTTCAATTGAGGCAATAAAAACGCTGAGATGCAACGGGTAACTGGGTGTTAGAAAATATGAGAAAAAAACTATTAAAGAGAGAGGAGTAAAAGAACAAGAATTTAGATTTCAAAATTCCACGTTGTATGACGTCACTATTTCGAAACTCAGCGAAAATTTGAGATAAAAAGTGAAAGAATAATCCTACAATTTTTCCAATCAATTACACTGGTCAAAAAAAAAAAAAAAAATTGAAACGGTGTCGAGACACGAAACCTCTTTTTTAGCCAATATGAGGGCGCTGAATCTGAAAATGACCTTACTTTTTCTTGGTTAGCTACCGTTTTTGTTGTACAGAAATGCCTCAGTTTTGGAAAAAAAAGTATGCCTCATTTTTTTTCATTTCTTTTCTGTATATATGTTATTGACCGATGGCAATATTCCTCAAAATAAAAGCGTAGAAACCTCTCAATTCGTATTTAAACTGACAAATATTGGTCTGCTTATTGAGAAATACGATTTTTGCAATAACAATCAGACCCTAATTATTTAAAAATAACACGATTGAATATTCCAAGACCGACAAGTATTTTCATCAAATCCTTTAATAAACTAACAGCAGAAATAAAACCTTCGTGAACATAAGAACTATAGTAAAATTTTTCTCTTTCTTGATTGTTATGTGCAATGTTATTTAAGTCCCTTTTGATACTCCAACAGTATCAAGTACAATGGAATAGGTACATTCAATTGGGATGTCTTTGGTTGGAGTTTCTTTCTAACTGTGAAAGTAAAATGCTCTCAATGTGCTTGGTTTCCTTCCGTAGTGAAGGGATAAAAGTGATGGGATAAATTTATGAATATCAAACAGAAGATTTTAGCGTTTCATTTTTTTGATGTTACTTTAATTATCAATTTTACTAAAGTGTATTACTGATAAAGTTTATCAGTTAATTTGAATTTGGGCGATACATTGGAAAAATTCGGTACATCTATTTTAAAATGTTTGACTCAAAAACATTTTTCCTCATAAAAGTACTTTATTTCAGGTGGCTGACCTAAATTGTTCGGCCTACCTGAAAATTAATGGGTTTCAACGATAATTATAAACTAAATTTTTCAATCAACCAAGATCGTAAATTGAACTTTTTTCCAAAAAATTAGCAATTTCCCAATTTCAGTACGGCAAAAATGGTAGCTAACCGTGAAAAACTAAGGTCATTTTCGGAATCGGCACCTTCGAATTAGTTAAAAAATGTGTTTTGCTTCTTGGTACCTGTTGTAGAGTAGTTTTCACAGTGGAGGCTTGTATTTCACTAAGTCGGTCCTAAATTAGGTTCGACGTACAAAACGTTAGGAACTTGAAATAATAGTTAATGACGCAGCAATCTAGTTGTGGTGGTGGTTGATACTTTAATGTCCGACATCGACTGACTCAACAACTCCACTGATCCCCCTGGCAACTGATACTACTACTACTTATTATATCTAGGAGAGTCTATTTACAATAGAATAGGTATGTTCTAGTATAACAGTACCAAAAATCGTGTTGACCAGTGTTATTAGGCACTCTAAGGCATTTTCAAGTCGGAGGATTAAAAAAGCACCCCACCTGATTTTCCCACCTCCAAACTAACCCTACCTACTATAGGGTTAATAATCTACGCATATGTAAATTTTAATTTCTTTTCTTTCTTTTTCAGATAATCCAGATTTTTGTGACTTCGAAGACGCAAACTTGTGCAGTTATACGCAACTCAAAACGGACGATTTTGACTGGACCTGGGGGTCAGGACGAACGCCAACATTTTTAACAGGCCCAGTCAACGATCACACGACAGGCACGAAATACGGTCACTACATGTATATAGAATCGAATCGTAAGAAACCTTACGAAAAAGCTAGATTCATGAGTCCCAAGTACAATTCAACCGATACGAAATGCCTACATTTTTACTATTATATGTACGGTGATCATGTTAACGAGCTGAATGTTTATCGAGTGGATGGGGAGCATTTTAGAGAGGTTGGCACCCCGATTTGGTCACGAAAGTATAAACAGGGTCCTATTTGGGTTGAAGGTCAGACCAGCATTTTTCCTGGCAGTAATTATCACGTAAGTTGACATAAAGCTAAGATTAATTCTCCATCAGCATAATCATTATCATTATCATTTCAATGATCGGTTGTAATCGTAGGGTTACGGACATTTGAGCACTTGGACAGTTCCCTCCGCACATCGGGACTGAAAGCCAATAAGGTATTCATTCATACGTAGCGTATGTTGGGCAAAGTAGAGCCGGCGAAAGTCATACCTTTCCAGGTCAAACGACAGCCGATGTCGAACGCGTGGACGTTGATTCCATCAGTCAAACTCTCTCATCACCGCACTGGCTGTATCCATAGCTATATAGCCCCAGTCTACCCCATTGTGCTAGATGGCCATTGACCCTATAAGAATGTTCGTCTGACCTTTTGACTGGTTTTGTTTTTATTCTTGCTGTGTGAATAGACACGCTCGTTAACAGAAAAGCCTCATGTAGGAACGGGTTTAGCTGATGACTCGACCATGTGACAAGTAGTTATGGGTTTCATCGTACTAACAGCACTTGTACAGTCACTTGACATAATAGGTGCAATATATATATATATATATATATATATATATATATATATATATATATATATATACGCATATCAAAGTATAGGATTGGTGTATACGGAATAGATTCCAATAACCAACAAATACTATTATTAAAATAGTGCTCAATACAGAGTAGAGCAAATATAATTATTTATTCAAAAATTATAACATAAATATGTTATAAAATCACTACAAATATAGCCATTTTGTTTTAAAATTTCTGGTGTCTTATCAAGTGATGGTGTTGAATATAGAATCTATATTCAACATCATCACTTGATAACACACCAGAAGTGTTGAAACAAAATGGCTATATTTCTAGTGATTTTATAACATATTTATGTCACAATTTTCGAATAAATAATTATATATATATATATTTGATGTGTATATATATATATATATATATATATATATATATATATCAATTCATAAGTAACATATGTAAGCAATATATCTGCAGTCTAATAAAGAATAAAGCATTGATTTTACGCATTGAATATTTATTTTTATGTATAATCTCCTACTTAGTGAATGTCCTTAATTTAGAAGTGAATATTAATCACCAAATTCGTATATTATAATGTGAAAATTTCATACTAATAATCAGCTAATAACTACATGTCAGACAAAGATTCATCTTTAATCCTTCTGAGTTTGCTGCTCAGATTTCTGCTTGAAGAATAAAAATGCATTGAAAATACATTTAAAATCTTCCATTATACTAGTTTATTCATAACTAATTTTAATTCAAATTCACAAAACCAAAATTAAAACAGAAGTCTAAAGAATAGCATAAAAACTCGGCTCGTTATATTTCACCCAAACTTTATAACTTTTAAACGTCAAAGGAATTTAGCTAATCTCAATATGAAAATACAGTTAAAAATTTCATCAGTGTAAAACAGACTTAACTTCACTTCAAAAGCAGGAATTTACCAAGTATAATGTAAGCAATGCCCCTAAAAATACATCGACGAAATGTTCTGAGATTTAAAGAAAAGAATATACAATCATAAAAAAGGACTTAGGATTAAACAACAGACTCAATGACCTTTTATGTCGCCGTAAACCTTTTTTTTAATTAATTACAATTTTGAACTGAAAAGTGTCTTTAATAAAAAGATGTATATAACATTAAGACGAAGCTATATTGAAAGTGTCATGACTTGTAAATACTCTACGATGTCGTTTGTGGAACTCGTCGTATCAGGGGGTTCAACGACACTTCGTTCAGTGTGAAATGAGTCCTATGATGGATCTGAAGAGACGTCCGCGGACACAGGATAGGAGGGGTCAGGGAATGGAGAGATCTGGCCTTTTCTTTAGGCTTAGGTTCTTCATCTCTTCTATTTTTCGTCTGATGTCTTCAAAGGATGTTGTTTTTCTTTTTTCTTTTTCTTTTTCTTTTTTTTTTTTTTTTTCGTGAACTGCTCTTCTCCATCTTTTTGTTTCTGTAGCTCCCGTCTCCCAATTGATCGGATCAATTTTTGTGCTCAGCAAGGTGTTTTTGAGCTGATCGTTGAATCGACCACGTGGGGCTCCGCGTGATCTCTTGCCAGAGCTCTGAAAAGACTACGATTACAACTGAATTACTTCAATATGTTACCATTTTCAATGAATTCATTTGAAAAGAATTTGGAATAATTAAATAATGAATGAAATTAGTTAAGATCTAATTTCCATAAGTTCAGTTAAAAACATATATCGTTTAGAAGCTTAATGTAAAAGTCTTTTAGTGTTAGTAATATAAATTTTAGCATATTTAAACTAAAATTCTGATGACGCCGGATTGCTGATGAACATTTTAAAAAATTGTCATATACATGAATCCCTCGATTAGTGCCGATAATGTGTACATGAATCCCTCGATTAGTGCGGATGCTGTGTCGTTGAAAAAAACGCACTTATCGAAAACGCTTCAATCAAATATAAACAAAATTGATTCAAAATGTTTTTTAATTAAAGTGCTTTAAAGTAATTGAAGAAGATAGACTCTGTTACATCTAAACATGATGCTGTTTTTCTCCATTCTAATTAAACGCTTTTTCTGATCGACTGCTAGTTATTAATAAGAGAGAACAATAAAAGAACAGGAATTAAGACTGATTTCTTTGTTTAACGGCATATCAACTCGTTATGGGTCATTTAATGCCGAAATTTAATTTCCTTGGGAGCTTTGAAGTAATAAGAATATTATTCTGTTTTCACAATTGAATACATGGTAGATGATACTCCGCTTTTTGTTCATATACATGTTTATGTGTTCATGATTACTACATGCGGTGTTTTATGTTGTAGTTTTGTTGAATTTTTTTATTTTGGAATACAATTTAATTTATGAAGTAGCAGGATATTATATAGATTAATATAATGAAAGAGTTCTTTCATAATGGTTGGTTGTTTGATTTTGTTTGGCTGCATATCAACCGCTATGGGCTATTTAATGGCGAAATCTAATTAATTTGAACAATTTTATGGCTTCAACTAAATATATTTTGAATGCAAAATATCTGTAATCCTTCAATTACAGATAAAATGTATTGTTGGTAATTTTACTATAAAAATGTATTTTTATGCTTTCATAGTGTTTTGTTGGGGATCACTATTTGCCCATTGGTAGGACCCTAACAGGTGCTACCATCGAGGGTAAGGGTTAATCTGGAAACAACAGCAATTAAGTGGTTTCCCGCTCCTTATAACCTCCAACCTCTCGATCAGAGACCTTACCTAGAACTGTGAAATTGAGAAGACAGAAGATAACGATTGATATTGCATTTAATTTTTGAAAATCGAAATTGACTGGAAAGAGATTTCTACCGGTGAGAAGTAAGAGAAAAGAAAGTGAGCATAGAACTTACGGTTACATCTCGCCAATTCAACTGTAAATTGATGAGACCTAGTACTGCACTTTAAATTCGTAAAGTTTAGGTACCAAAGAGGAAAGGTGTAGTAGCACCTGTCAGCGTGCCAGCTATGGGCCAAAAGTGAGCCCCAAAACATTAATCAATAGTATATTTTTTTTATAATAAAACAACAATGCAACACTAAAAAAAATTAAAAAAATACATTTTTATAGTAAAATTACCAAGAATACATTTTATGATCTACAAACAATATATCTAAAAAAAAAAAATAATAATTATCTTGTTTATTTATTTTGTAAAAATTCAAAATTTTGGCACAAAGTCAAAAGTGAACTGGGGAAAGGCTGATCTTCATTAGCTATCCTAATCCTAGTTAATCCGAATCACGACTCATTAATAATTACAATTTACTCATATACCACAAGAATACATCCATCACCATTCAATCCTGCATCTGCCACAATACCGTATATTCATAGGGGATTTTCAAAATACCCCAGATATTTATATCTGATGATACAGAAGTTTCCGCACATGGCTGAAGCGGGGTGGGGGGAGATGCGAGGAGGCTTGTCATCATTAGCTATCCTAACCCTAATCACGACCCATTCATTCATTACAATTTACTCATTCAAGAAAAGGACTTTATCCATCACCTCTCAATTCTACATACACCAAAATACCACATATTCACAGGACCTACAAAACACCACCCCATGACATAGAAATTTGCTAAAAATCCTGAGAATATAAAATTATGTACAAAATATATGTAGTTGAAGGCATACAAATGCGTGCCGAATATTTAAATTTCGGCATTAAAATTACCCATAGAGCTTGATATGCCACTAAACAATATCAACCAACCAAAGAGGCAAGTTCATCAGAACGTTTACCATGAAAATATTTATGGAAAAGACGCAGGGAAATATTCAGTAATGTCATGAATAAAAGCAAGAACAATATGATGATGATGATGATGAAATGACTCTTTTATTTTCAGATAATCTTTGAAGGGGTAACAGGGAAGAGTTCTGTCAGTGACATTGCTATTGATGACATTTCTTTAAGAAGTGGACCTTGTCAAAACCCAGGTAAAAATTTGATATGTTAAACTTGATAAATAAAATTCAGTAATTATTGAATTCTGTACATCATATTAAAGAACTCTTTGTTCCACCAAAGGCAAAGCTCAGTAATGTGGTTGGCTTTGCGACGACCACGAACTAATTATCTGCATGACTTTTGAGACCGGCTCGAGAATTGCACAAAATACCACAAACAGTACAGGAGAATGTATTGTATCCAAGTGCAGCAGGAACATCTGCAATTCCCGTATTTATAAGGCGAGTACTTACGTAAATGCCAAAATGGATCAATATCGATAAATAATACATGATTGATTTGTTTTCTACGGTTTATCAAGCCACTGTGGGTTACTTAAAGCCCCAAAATATTTTTAGATTTTAAGATTTTTTTCTTCGAGATTATAATGATTTAGCGGTAGAAGTATTACTGATTAACCCAT
Source organism: Acanthosepion pharaonis (assembly GCA_903632075.3). Classification (NCBI taxonomy): domain Eukaryota; kingdom Metazoa; phylum Mollusca; class Cephalopoda; order Sepiida; family Sepiidae; genus Acanthosepion; species Acanthosepion pharaonis. The sequence continues at coordinate 338,923 of CAHIKZ030003722.1, forward strand.
AGCTAGGGGAGAAGAGCTGGATTCATACTTTTTTATCAATGGTATCTGCATATAAGTGAATATAACGAATCCAATTGGAATTGGAATTCAGCTCTCCTATTAACAATTCCCAGCCATTATCATTTACACCCCCTGCACATCCAAGCTTACAACACCTGGTATTTCCAAGTAATCACTGATCTGGGTACTGACCAGCGTTGCTTAACTTCAGTGATTGTACGAGAACCAGTGTTTCAACGTGATATAACCGTAAACCTTAAATAATGCAGCATGTCTATACGATAATAAACTCTCTCTTGTTATGTACCGTGTTCTCTCGGGAGGTAGCCGATCATGGTTCTCCCCAATTTCCTCTCCCTTGCAGCTTTAAATTAATTTTATTTTTTCGTTATTTCTAAACCCTGTTCCGTCATCCATTTTCTCAAGCTCGTTAAGTAAGTCATACGATGTTTTACTTCATCCGTCTTGCCCTCAGTCCGTCCTGTGAGTAACAGATTTTCCAAGCCCTTCTTCATTATGTACCCCCAAAATTTCAACTGTCTCTTCCTGATGTTAAATATGTTTCCATTTTCTCTAAAATCGTTACTCGCATATCTGATCCATGGTATCCTAAGAATCTTTTTAAGTAACACATTTCTGTTGCTTCAAGTCTCTTCATCTTTGATGAAATTGTCCAACATTCACTGCCATACAGTAGAACATACATCACGTAACAGTTCAGTACTCTTTTCTTTGTTTCTAACGAAGTTTTTCTATTTCTTGATACTTTGCTTAGTTTTTGGAATGCATCTTTAGCTATCCCAATGCGTCTTCGGGTTACAGTGTCGTATTTTCCGCCCTCCGTTAGAGCACTCCCCAGATATTACAATTTTTGTTTGGTTGATACTATAATACAGTATTTAAAAATGATCGTTTTGCCTGCATGGCACTTTGGATAGCTGAATATATCCAAGCGGTAGTGATCAGTGTTCAAGTCCTCGTAGTATCCTGGATTTTAAATGGCGATTTAAACCAAAAAAAAAAAAAAAAAGGAAAAAAAGAAGGAAATTTGAACTCCAGTTAGGATTCATATCAGCACTTATTAAAGTTTAATAACAAAAATGGCGGCAAATCGAGGAGCAGTAATTAACAAATAAGTCTTGTGGATCAAGTGTTATTTGTCATTGACTGTTTTACATTAATATCCTTATACCAGAGTAGACTAAGTTGAAAATAATACAAGCATGTCCTTCTTCTTCTTCCTTGTGCCGCGTTTCTTCAGGAGATGGGCGATCATGGCTCTCCACAATTTTCTACCTCCTGTGGCTCTTTGCAGTTTTTCTTCCTTTGCTAAGGCCTCCGACCCTCTTTCCGCTATCCGTTCACTCGTTTAGGTTAGTGACTCGCTGCCTCCCTCTATCTCTGTTCCTCTCAATGAACTCTTCCTCATTATGTGTCCAAGGAATTTTAGCTATCTCTAATTGATTCTGAGTAGGAGCATTCTTTCTGTTACCATTTTTTTTAAAGAATTCCTTGTTGCTTACTCGTTCCGTCCATGGAATTTTCAGTATCCTTCTGTAGAACCACATTTCTACTGCTTACTAGTTTTTTTTATCTCTTCCATGGAGAGTTTTTTTTTTATCTCTTCCATGGAGAGACTATTCACTGCCATATCAGAGGAATTTCCTGTCGAACAGAAAAAAAAGAATCAAATTCTAATTTTGAAGTCTGACTGGTGTGAGTAGTATAACGGTTAACGTTGCAGTATGTGGACACGGCCAGCCGAGTTCAAATTCCGGCTGCGTCTGTTCGTGTTCGTACTAATAAAATCATAAATCCATTTTTCTACTCCCAGATAGTAATTAAATACCAGAATAGAATGAGTACTGTGAATTCAAGAAAACAAAAGGAAACAAGCTTACTGTCTATCCTAAGAATTTATTGCATTTCCCGAATAAAAAAATATTTTGTGAAGAGCTATGATCGTCTATATTCTGAAAAGACAGGACTTAAATAAAGGGTTTCTCCTAGTTTGAAATATTGACGCAGTACAATCTTATCCGTTATTTTATCTTTGTAAATTGTTTAACTGAACCATGTTCTTAATATAATTATTTTCTACAGGATTTTGTGATTTCGAGAAAGATTTGTGCACATGGAAAAACATCAAATCAGATCAATTTGATTGGATAAGAGGAAGGGGATCCACTGAAACTCCAGACACAGGTCCCAGTGCTGACCACACATCTGGCACTCCCGACGGATATTATATTTATATCGAGACCAGTTATCCGCAGGTCCCCGGGGACGTTGCTCGACTTCAAAGTGAAGATTTTCTTCCCACCAATATGAGCTTGTGCCTCCGTTTCTGGTATCAGATGAACGGAGAGCACGTGGATTCTTTAAACGTTCTTGTGCAGAATACAAATGAAAAAGGAGAAGGCTATGTTTGGAGTCAGAAAGGCGATAGTGGTTCACAGTGGTTGTATGCGCAACTGAGTGTCGAATGGATCTATACAAATAAGCCCTATCATGTAAGTTTTTATTTTAACATGGTTATTTATTTATTGTCTTATTTAATGCAAGCTGCAATGTCGCCTAATGGTTATTCGTACAGGGGGAACCGAATCGGATAACAGTTCGAATATCGTCAGTCTGGTTGTCTTCTTTTGAGTCTTGTTTAAATTGAGTCAGATTTGTGTACTTCGTTCTTGCGTACTTTGCGTGCTTTCCCGTCCCCATCTTTTCTACTCTACGCTTGAATTACTCAGCAATTGAACAACTGGCAACAATCCTGAGTGAGGTTAAAGCTGAGAGAATTGGTCATTTGTGTGTGTGTGTGTGTGTTTTTTTTTGTTTTTTTTTTTTGTTTTTTTTTTCTATTGAGCTCCACTGGGCGAGCTTATTCCCGTCAATACAAGTGACATCGTCATTAAAAGTCTTTAACTGGTTGAGCGAGGGTGTGAGTTCAATCCCAGGGCTGTGCAGTACATTTTATTTGTAGTTATCGCTTCAGTTATATTAATATAGGAATTGACATTCTTGCGTTCAAAACCAGATATTAAAATCAAATATAAACGATCAATAATTGTTAGAAATTTAAAAAAAAAATTAATTTATTTTATGTGGACATTGTTGGGGATAGTTTGTATTTTATTTTAAACTTAAGAAAATAAAAACGTATCCAAGTGTCAAACATTTCGCAGACGTATTGTCGTCTGCTAAATAATGATTTTTTATTTACTAGCGGAAAAACAGGAGGAAGTAATGAAAAAAGAACTCTGCCCATATAGGGTGTGCTCGTGTTTATGCAAATAGAATCTTTTTAGCCACGTTTTTGGAGATACGCATGAAAAAGCGAGTTCTCTTCTTTTTTGGAGCTTTTGTAATTTGTGTTAAATATCTTTTACTTATTCTGTTCTCCTAGTAAGAACAAGAAATTGTTTCATATATCTTACATGTCTGGTGTTAGCTGGGGATAATCATGTAGCACTTAGATCAATTATTAGTGCAAGAAGAATCATTGTTTTATCATTCATGTCTAAATCTAACATTTGTCTGTATTGTAAAATAAAGGTTTTCTCTTATTTCTATAAACATCGAGTGTATTGTTTATTTCGTTGCTGATTTTGCTGTCTTAACCTCCATGTCGGACTTGGTGTCGCCTGTTTCCGAACAGGCGGAATTCTCAAAGTTATTCCTTATCTTTTATCCTTACTTTTAAAACCGTTCCTTTATTTTATATCTGCTTTTATCGTTCGGTAAACGTTCGCGATCTCAGTCATTAACTTCCAATTTTTCCGACATAATTACATTTTGGCATACTGACTAAAAGCTTGTAGATTCAATTGCAGTATAAGTGTAAAAATGATTTTAACATTAAATAACGCAAGTGCTGACACATAAAATCGATTAACCATTTTAAGGTGGGAAAAAGCCAATTAACATTAGAGTTGAGTGTTATATGTCCACATACTTTCTGCCTAAAATGTTCTCTCCGATTTTGAACATTCTTCCCTCGTAAATATAGTAATTTTTAAATAATAAACACACCCACTCTCTCTCTCTCTCACACACACACACATATATATATATATATATATATATATATATATACATATATATATATATATATATATATACACACACACATATATATATATATATATATATATATATATATATATATATATATAAAAAGGCTTAAACACTAATATTCCATAGTCATAATTTATTCCATTGGAATCGTAAATACAAATTCAATTTTGTGTTTCATCAGACCTTCAAATTCAAAATTTTGTGTTTAAGCATTTACGAATGTTTTTTTTTTTGCAATCACAGCACATTCTGGCCGTGTTCGTCGTTAATGTTGACTGTTGTTTTTCTTTTTTCCCTTTTTTTATTAGAAGACGATTTTTATTTTTTAATTTATATATATATATATATATATATATATATATATATATATATATATATATATATATATATATATATAGTGTGTGTTTGTGTGTACTACGCTTGAAATAATTTAACATGTGAGGGGTTCAGAAACCGCTACGGTTTCAACCATTACATGAAAATTCGTGTGCCTGTTGAACAGGATTTACAAAACAGGCCAGACCCTGTACAGAACAATTTGATTTAATTTCACACTTAAACACTGTAAATCACTTGCTGACATCGAGAGCTATTGTCGTTCCCATGAAGACTAAATATACTGATGGAACTTGTCAGCGATGATCATACTCGTCGAGCGAGTCAACAGCCATCATGTATATAACCATCTTTCATTAACTTAGATATTTTGGGGATTTTTTTTTTTCTTAAAAGAAACTCTCTGTGATTTTTCTCGTCAACTCAAAAATGTCGTTTTGGATTAAAGTTATGAGATTTTAACTCCTATTTCTGTCTCTTTTATCTTGTTCAGTTGATATTCGAAGGAATTCGAGGGAACGGCTACAATGGGGATATCGCGATTGATGACGTTGATGCTAGTATCGGTGATTGTGACATCGTTCCGCCATATGCTGATCCTAAAAAGATAGGTAAGAACGCATACACACACACAACAGCTTCTTCTCTTGCACTTCCCGACAGTGAAACTCCCTTCCTCTTACTTGCTTCCCTGATAGCTATAATCTTCAAATATTCCAAAGTAATGTCAATCGACATCTTCTGATACCTTGATCCTGATCCCCGTCCTTCTCTATATCCTTTCCTCAAACACCCCCTCTTTACTCTTACTCTCACTCTCTGTAACCTCTTGCATGTTAGTGGCACTTCCGTCTTGGAGTGAAATGCTTAATATACATTTATATTAATGAAATGCTTAATATATATTATGTTGTGTGCGTTTGAATTCAGTCAAAACTCGTACATGTTTAATAATTTAATTTTAGATGATCAGCCCTGGGGAGTTGTTTTTCTGCCTCATTTTCCTAGGAAAAAAAATTGTTGGAAAAATTGTTTTCAGTGACAGATTTTACTTGACATTCTTTTCCAAAAATGACCTACACCAAATTATTTTCGGCACCCTACCAGACAAAATTTTTCCAGAACTTTATCCACATTTTGCTTATTTTTATTTATTCACTTATTTATTTTTTTTGTTTCTGACCATCAATGTGATCTGATGAAGCCAAACAGAACATAAATGTCAGCTTCTAGAGCCATCCTTTCATAGGATTTAACGTTGGCAAGCGATCGGTCTAGGCAATCTGGGCTTCGAGCACTTTATTGAGTAGCTAAATTTTTTTTTCTCTTTTTTCTTTTTTTCTCTTTTTTCTTTATTTTCTTTCTTTTTCTCCTTTTTTCTCTTTTTTCCTTTTTTTTTTTCTATATTGTCGGTTTTTTATTCGAGACTGTATCTGGATAAGAGTTTTAAATTTTGGCAAGTTATCCGTTGGCTCCACCAATAGTTGTTTTTCTTATATATATATATACATATACATATATATATATATATATATATATGTGTGTGTGTGTGTCATATGTGTGTGTGTGTGTGTCATATGTGTGTATGTGTGTGTGTGTGTGTCATATGTGTGTGTGTGTGTGTGTGTCATATATGTGTGTGTTTGTGTGTGTCATATATATATATATATATATATATATATATATATATATATATATACGTGTGTGTGTGTTAGTGAAACACACCTATTATATAGTTAATAGACTCTCTCACCTATAATAAGTTGGAGTAGTAAGAGTAATGAGTGAGTGAGTCAGTCGATGTCGGGCGACAGTTAGTCGAATACGAAAGTATCAGCGACCACAACTAGACTACTCTGCGTTATACCTATTATATCAAGTTCCTAACTTTTTGTACGTCGAACCTATTTTAGGACCGACCTACTACAAATACAAGCCTCCACTGTGAAATCACTCCACAACAGTGTGTCATATATATATATATATATATATATATATATATGTATGTATATATGTGTGTGTGTGTGTGTGTGTAATATTTCATTAATATATGTGTGGTGGGGAGTTTTCTATGCTCAAATATGAAAAAGTAATATTTTCATTTGTACTTTAAAAAAAAAATTACCTTTTTAATTCTTTTCAGCTTTGGACATGATTGACTGCAGTTTCGACGACGGCAAATTTTGTGAATTAAAACAAAATCAAAAAGACGATTTTGATTGGAAAATCATGAAAGGTCAAAGTCGAACGTACCACAGTGGACCAAAGGCCGATCACTCCGGTTCAGGTCAGTATAGGAATAATTAAATATATTGAGTTATCTCACCGTAGACTAATATTCGGGAAGCTAATCTTTCAGGCACTTACTATTGTCTCACAATTTGCGTCTTAGCTTCAGAAAAGCTGAGGCACTTCGCCGTAGACCAATAAAGGATTAAATTCACAAAATTTACTATTCTAATAAGTTACATTGGAGCGCCCAGTAAAAATCTGTCCTTGTGTAGGCCTAAGCGAAACCTAGGCGCCGACTATATACTGTGTCTATTGTAGTGAATTCAGTCCTTACTAGGTGTTCCACGTTAGTTATCTTGTACCATACTAAATTAAGTTTAATTATGAAATAAAAGTTCCTACAAATTCAAAACAGACAAGCAATAACAGGTAATTCGTCCTTTCATCTAAATAACAGCGATTACTTGACATTGCATTGAGTCTGTGATATGCTGGATTTGTTGCTGGGTTATATCTATTCATGCACGTTTCAGAGCTGTTTACAACTGAGTTAGGTTTATTGCGTGTGACTTATGGGAATTTAGTCAGGAGTGCAAAATGTCTCCTATATGCTCAATAGGGTTTAAATCTGGTGGGCACATTAATAAATGGCAAGCATAAATATGATTCAGAAGATTTACAGCAAGAACTGTGTATGTCACGCCTGTCAAGATAGACTCTAGCTTCTCTTGCTGTCCTTGCAAGCGCCAACGGAAGACACCGCACACAGTTGCAGACCCATCACTAACTTACGCAAAACCTTACTGACAGGCTGGATCTAGAGTCTGACGCCTTTTTCACCTATAATCTCGATTGCCTGAAAGGGATGGAAACGTGGTTCATCTGACAAGGGCTCCAGTTTTGCACGCTCCAAAGGTTATGTTCTCTGGTTCAGATAAGAAGCAGTAAGTAACTGATAACTGCTCGGTTGAACTCTCTTCCTACGGGCGGGAGGAACCCGAAGGAGGCTACGCCGAAGGGCGGAGTCTCCTTCGGGGAGGTAAAACGGGCCCTGAACCCGTTTATACGGGTTCAAATGGGCTATTTTTTGGACGAGCCTGATGGCTCGGGAATGCCCACGTTAAAAAGGCCTTGTGCCACATGACACCCTCGTGGGGAGGGGGGCTGACTCAATATCGTAAGTAACTAATAATCTAGTAATGGTACCCTTGTTGGTTGGTGACTAAGACACTTCATGAAATATAGTGCATCCTGTACATTGCATTGGCTGAGTGGTTGAGTGGCATCTGCTGATACAGCTCAAATTGTCAGTCATGCGTTTGTGCTTGCGTGGGTGGTATAATGAATCGCGACTCGGAAGGAGAAATCTAGAAGGCAAGTTCGAATTCTAGTCGAGTCACTTACATTTACTTCCGCGCAAATACCATTAGAAAATGTATTAATCCATTCTACTTATGGATTAAACAAAGTAGAATGGGCTTGTCAGTTTTCATTCTCTTAGAATGGTTGTCACACCAGTCTTAGAGAATGAAAACTCTGAATTTAAAAAAAAAAACAATGACTGCAACTATCACCAGTCATTTTGATCATTCTTGTCTCTGTATTATGGTAATTGATGTTCAGGAAGTGGTATCCATGTTGTAGAAGTATCTATCGATATATTTCCTGTGTCCCATGCCTCTTTTTTACCTCCTGTGTCGCATGTCTCTTTTTTACCTCCTGTGTCGCATGTCTCTTTTTTACCTCCTGTGTCGCATGTCTCTTTTTTACCTCCTGTGTCGCATGTCTCTTTTTTACCTCCTGTGTCGCATGTCTCTTTTTTACCTCCTGTGTCCCATGTCTCTTTTTTACATCCTGTGTTGCATGTCTCTTTTTACCTCCTGTGTTGCATGTCTCTTTTTACCTCCTGTGTCGCATGTCTCTTTTTTACCTCCTGCGTCGCATGTCTCTTTTTTACCTCCTGTGTCGCATGTCTCTTTTTTACCTCTTGTGTCGCATGCCTCTTTTTATTTCCTGTGTCCCATGTCTCTTTTTACCTCCTATATCCGATGTACATTTAAAAAATATATCTTGACATGTTCGTCAACAATCCGGCGTCACAAGAACAAATTTTGTTTCAACACGCTAAAATCTATATTATCAACAGTAAAAGACTTTTACATAAAGCTTCTAAACGATGTATTATTGTAACTGAACTGTATTCTTATAGAAATTAGATTTTAACAAATTTTAGTCAGATTTTACTAGCATAGCACCCATCAAAACTGATATGATTTTATCTATCTATCTATCTATCTATCTATCTATCTATCTATCTATCTATCAGTATAAATGTGGATATATACCAAATAATTTGATATTAACAGCTGTATATACGTGCGATATCGTGGATACATATGTAATTAAATAAATATTTAATATATGGTGTAAAAAACAGTGCTCAATGTGGTTAGATAGAGCTAAGTATATATTAATAAATATACGTATACCTACGTTCGAATAGTGATTTTCCAAGCGTAGCTCAGATGTGGCACAAGGCCGAAATTAGGGGGCACCCTGTGAGATACATACCTACGTTCGAATATATATATATATATATATATATATATATATATATATATGTGTGTGTGTGTGTTTTAAAACTTAATAAAAAAAAAGATTATTTCTTAGAGAAGTCCACTGCGAGGAAAGTTGGCTCCCTGAGCCGCGCTAGGAAGTTTTTCTCCCCTGAGTCGATCCTCCAGATATACAAATCCACAATTCGCCCTTTCATGGAGTATTGCTGCCATATATGGTCTGGCGCCCCTTCTGTTTGCCTCGGGGTTCTTGATAGGCTCCAGAAGCGGATATGCAATATGGTTGGCCCTGCCCTGGCGTCTCGTCTACAGTCACCTTCTCACAAACGCACCGTCGCCTCCCTCTGTCTGTTCTATAAATACTTTCATGGAAATTGCTCCGAGGAACTGCATTCGCTGGTTCCCAAACTTCATGAGTTCAAGCGCCCTACGAGGCTGGCATCCCGCTCTCACCCCTTCACTGTCGAAACTCCTAAATGTAGCCGTCTCTTCTACTCTAATAGCTTCATGTCTCGCACCTCTCGCCTGTGGAACTCTCTTCCCTTCTCCTGTTTCCCTGAGAGTTATAATCTCCAGCTATTCAAGTGTAATGTCAATCGACATCTCCAGTTGCCTTAATCTATCTACTACCCTCATCCTTTCTTCTATCACTCCTATCTGATCTTCCTATTTTCTGTAACCCCTTGCGTCCTAGTGGCTCCCCGCCTTGCTTGGGGTGAAATGCTTTAAAAAAAAAAAAAGAAAAAAAGTGCGTTTCGGTAGAGATGCCGAAAATCAGATAATCTAAAATAATTAATCTGTGACATAAATCTGAAGATTGAAATTTAACTTTGTATTTTTTTTTTTTTTTTTTTTAATGAATTTTAAAATACTCGAAAGAGAAATGAAGCTGCTGTATGTTAGGATTTTGAATCTTTTTTTAAAGGTTACTACATTTACTTGAAAAATTATTTCATGCGGAAGAATGACAAAGCGATTTTGAACAGCCCGATGCTGGGGCCAACCACAGGCAAAGGAAACTGCTTCACGTTTTATTATCACATGTACGGCATGCAAATAGGAACGCTGAATATCTACACAGTTACAAGCGGAGAGAAAACGCTGCGATGGACTAAATCCGGAAATCAAGGCAACAACTGGAAATACGCTCATTTCAACATCAACAGTAAATTTAATTATCAGGTGAGACTATTTTTTTATTATTATTCTAAGATTCTCGATTTTAGGCAAGAACATCCGAATAATGCCTATTCGTTCAAGAGAAATAGTTTCGTGATTTCGTTAAATAAATGTTGAATATCTTGAGACAATTCTTATCATTCTTTCCAGTATCATAAACCTAAAAGGAAGAAATTCCTTCTGTTTCAGTTGTCTATTACTCACAATCGCCAATAAGTGGTTGTCAGACATAGTTTTTTAATAAATCAGGGTAACAAATGCTTAATTTGATGATTGACAACCTTTCCTACCTGGATAATTACCGCTGCACAATTTTTCAATAATATTGTGAAACAATATGTTTTGTCATCATCAGAGACTGTTTGTCTCTTATTAAAAAGTAAGAGAAAATTGTGTGTTGGCATCACCAAAATAAAATTATATCATCTTGATTTTTTTAGTTCACGTTTTATTTAGAATTCTCTGTACATTTAAGTAGCAGTTCGTAAAAAGTCTCAGAATGAAAATTAACTGCTGTGAATGTGTTCTGCAGTTTTGTCGTTGATTTGGGCCTTTCGTTGCGCACCTGATCAGTCCCCTCTACATATCTGGGTTGAAAGCCGGAGAAGGATAATATATTTATGCGTCACCTGTTTTAGGCAGTTAGACTTGGCAGAGACCAGCCCTTTCCAGATCAAACCACGGACGATGTTCTCCAAATTGTTGCTTAGTTTTGGTCATAGTCACGTTGACGTTGATTCCATCAAGAAGATTCCTCCACCATCTCTGACCGTTGACGTTATCACTGCACCGGCCATGGAGTCTTATCCACCCTATTGTCAGATGTCTGTTGACTCTAAAATAATTTCATCCCTCTTTTGATATGACTCATCCTGCTGGGTATCTCACCGGAAAGGCCCGGTGGGGGAACCAGTTTAGTTGACGATGAACCAACTCTGGGATAGTTAGTAGGGGGTTATATTGTACCAACAGTACTCGTGACCTGATATCTCGTGATCTGCATTGCAAATAATACAAAAACGCTCTAGGAGAAAGCACTACTGTATTACAGTGTGTTTTAAATAAGAACTAGCGGACAACATTTTGGGACGATATAATCACGAAGATTTTGACCAGTCACTCCTGGGTGACCAATATTGTACTTGCGAAAGGGAGCACAGCGTATTTTTCGAGCCCCTATTTAAGAGGTGGCAGTGATCCTGTGGACTAGCTGGAAGGAGTGGTGCGGCATAACATGAACCCTGTTCATAAACTGCTAGGCCTTCACAGATGCTGAAATGGCTCAGTGCAGTACTATCTGTAGCTCCTCCTGTTCTCCTGGACAATTTCAAAGACTTCACTATTCCCGAGTTACTGTTGTACCACGGACGCAGCATACCATTGCGTCAGACTGGAATGTACGATGTTAATGCATTGGATGCGTCTTTTGCATCGTTTCACCCCCCCCCCAAGAAACACACAAAACTACAATGACAGTAGAACGCAGGGGATTACTGGGAGTGAAATAGAATAAAAAGACTGAGAATGTGGAGGATTGGGGGGGAGGAGACCAAAAAGAACAGAAGATGGTGATTGACGTTACGTTTAACTTTTTCAAGATTGTGGTTATCAGGGAAGCAAGAAATCGGGTGGGAAGTGCATGAGACTAGAGTAGAAGTGGCGGTTGCATCTAGCTAGTTTAAGACTAAAAAGGTGAGACCTAATTGCCAATCCAGTAGCACGATTAAATTCATGCAACAGGAGAAAAAAAAACATCATCCCCTGCAGATGCCATGAAAATATTTGTAGAAAAGACAGGGAAGTCAGGTCTGGTCAGAATCGCTTACATTACAGACCCTTCTTTGGATTTTGTCAAGAATCGCCAGATACACGAACAGATGCGCCAGATCAGATGTGGCAACAATTTTCAATGAAAAGTAACGAGATTGTTTAACTTTGGCTCATACCGCGTGGCAATACGTTAGGTCGACCTCGATTTATGACCCACTAAATATATGTCCTCAAATGCCTGGCGCACGCACATACACGCACACTATTGTCTTTCACCAAAAAGAAGAAAGGTCGACAAGGATAATTCAGGAAGATAATCTTTTTAAAGTTAGTCGTCTTTGTAATTCTAGTGAATGATATCAAGAGGCAGATCATAAATAATTTTTTTCTTTCGCTTATCTTATGACTGTCATTACTGAGCTTTGCCGAATTGCATCTATTATATATATATATATGTATATATATATATTAAGAAATGGACAAGGTCCGACAATTTATTTATTAAAGACATTTTTTATGTTTAACGCTGTTATTTATAGATACAAGTATTTAAGCAAATGCTCTGTTTATGATAAACAGTATTAAATAACATTTACCGGCCTGAATGTCCGAGAAATTTTCATAGAAAATATTCGTTCTTTGACAGGATTCGAACCTGCATCCTATACGGAACCGTCATTTACGCTGACGTGCCTTACCTCTGGGCCACAAAAGAACCTTTTCGATAGACAAGGTCGAATTTTGCTTATAAACTTCAATCTTCCATGAATCTCGTACATTCATAACTGCTCTGGCGTATCAAATGTAAACAACTTTGTGGCCCAGAGGTAAGGCACGTCAGCGTAAATGACGGTTCCGTATAGGATGCAGGTTCGAATCCTGTCAAAGAACGAATATTTTCTATGAAAATTTCTCGGACATTCAAGCCGGTAAATGTTATTTAATACTGTTTATCATAAACAGAGCATTTGCTTAAATACTTGTATCTATAAATAACAACGTTAAACATAAAGAATGTCTTTAATAAATATATATATATATATATATATATATTTATAATATGGATGAAATCCGACATATTTTTATTTTTAATTTATCTTGTTTAAACATTATTTTGGTGGATACTCATATTCGAATAGAAGGTCTGTTGTTTAATTAAACAGTATTTTTTAGCCAACCATATGTACCGTCCTGAATATTCGAGAAATCTTGTCAGAAAAATATGTCGCTTTTTTTCTGTAGTTGGATAAAAAATAGTTTAAATAAAAAAAATAGTTCTATTTGAATATGAGTATACAAAAAAAGTAACGTTTTAACAAAATAAATTAAAAATAACCATGTACGTGTGTGTGTGTGTGTATGTATATATATATATATATATATATATATATATATATATATATTGTGTGTATATATATATATGTATGTATGTGTGTATTTATATGTGTGTCTATATATATTTATGTGTGTATATGTGTATGTATATATACTTATATTTATGTGTATATTTATATGTGTGTCTATATATATATATATTTATGTGTATATTTATGTGTGTCTCTATATATATTTATATGTGTGTGTATATGTGTATGTATATATATATATATATATGTGTATGTGTATATTTATATGTGTGTATATGTGTATGTATATATATATTTATGTGTGTGTGTATATTTATATTTGTGTCTATATATATATTTATATGTGTGTGTATGTATATATATATATATATATTTATGGGTGTATATATATATATATATGTGTGTGTGTATATATGTATATATATATTCCTATATAAATTTTCTTACAGATTTACATAGAAGGAGTGTCAAGTGGAGGTTATTACGACGTTATAGCCCTTGATGACCTTGCCATGGATGCTAACCCTTGTCCAGCTGCCCGTATGTATTGTGTCTCTTAAAGTTGAATAATTATCACACCTTAAATTACAACTGATTCTGATTGATTTTATTTAATACATTCACATGTAAAGTAATTTACATGTGTCTCGGATCAGATGAAATATTCGTTTCTGATTATAATTTATTATAATATAGATTCTGACGACTATGTTTTATTACAATAGAAGAACGAAACCTATTAGATATTAACATTGAAAACATTCTAAAAAGCTTTCTGGAAGCTTGCATCTAAATATGAATCCAAGTATGATACGACAGTATATGGCTACACCTCCAAACACTAGATGACCAGAACCTGGAAGCTAATCTCTCTTCTGAATTAGCTCTAACAGCTCAGTAGGGAAAAACAGGCTGGCCACATTCAATGCCTCGAAAACAACACTGTCCTTGTTCCATCATCGAACGAGCATTTCGCCTATCGCGATGAAGGGTGTACTCACAGGGAGAGCCCAGCCTTGGGCGCCTACTGGATCAAACTCAACTTACGGCCACATCACGTTGAATCATCCGATACCAGTACGATCACAGAAGTTAAACAACGTCGATCCTGGTCAGTAAGTAGATGGGTGACCGCTTGGGAATACCAGGGGATGTAAGATTGATGTGCGCGTGATGAAATAGATAATTTTTCGAAATTGTTAATCGGAAAACCGTGTTCCAGTTCCCATTGGGTTCGTTATATTCACTCACGCGCAATTACCCTTGGGAAGGGTATGAATCCACCTCTTCTCCCTCAGCTATGGGTTAATTAGTAAGACCTGTATCACTAAATCATTATTATCTTCCAAAATATTTCGTACAATGTAGAAATATTTTCTGGCTTTAAATGACCTTCAAAGGGTTGACAATCTGTCGAAAATGAATTAATCAATTAGAACTCGTGCATACGGTCCATTACTTCTTCCTTCTGTACCATGTTCCCTCGGGGCGTACACAGTCGTCTTTCTGCACAGCTTCCTGTCCCTTGCAGTCATTAGTAAAATTTGCCTGTCTGTTATTTCTCCTAAGCCCTGGTCTACCATGAGTTTACTCAAGCTCACTCAGCACTTTATGCGATGCTTTCCTCTGTCCCTCTTGTCCTCTATCTGTTCCGTATGTATCAGATTTTCCAAGCCCTCTGTCCTCATTACGTGCCCGAGAAACTTCAACTGTCTCTTCACTGATGTTAAGTAATAGTTTCCTTTTTGTTTCCATTTTCTCCAAGACTTCGTTGTTGCTCACATGTTCGGTCCATGGTATCCTCAGCATCCACATTTTTGTTGCTGCGAGTCCAGCACTCATTGCCATGCAGGAGGGCAGATATAACGTAAGAGTTTAGTAAACATGCCGGAAAACAAGGTTGGTTTCCTGTATTAAGCTGTAGATATATTAATTCACGCTGTGCTTCGATTGTTAATTTTGATGACCCCAGAAATTCTTAACGCAATTTTATTTGTAAAAAGTCTATGTCGAGTAGAGCGCCAAGAAAGGCCGAAACTTCGTCTAATACAAACGTGTTGTATTTTCTCTTTTTGGTAAACATCAGAACTTGCTGTGTCAAGATGGTAATGGTTTCATGGTCGTTTCCATACAGGAAACTTTCGGCATTCATTAACCAAATGGTAACAGTAATGGTAGGATTAGCCGTTTTCATTCAGGAAACTTTCGGCATTCATTAACCAAATGGTAACAGTAATGGTATGATTAGCCGTTTTCATTCAGGAAACTTTCGGCATTCATTAACCAAATAGTAACAGTAATGGTATGATTAGCCGTTTTCATTCAGGAAACTTTCGGCATTCATTAACCAAATGGTAACAGTAATGGTATGATTAGCCATTTCAGGAAACTTTCGGCATTCGTTGACATAACAGCTACAATTACTGTCGGCTGAAATAAATAAAAAAAACCCACATTTTCTTTAAAGAAAATTCGCTTCTTTCGTCCATTCACTGTTATCCTTCTTTCAAGAGTGTTTAATCCTTTGATGGGAGTTTCCTTCCTAACCTTTTGTTTAAAGTCTTGTGGAAAACCAGCGGATCATTATTTTCCCGTTTATAATGTTATTAGAGTAAATGTAATTTTATAATATTTAAAAAAAATATCTGTGATATAACTAGTTGTATGCTCATCCGTAATAAACGTCTTCGATTTTTTTTTTTTACTGGGTGCGGGTGAGTCTAATGATTTCAGATTAAATACTACTTTTATCCTGTTTATTTTTTATGCTGATATCTTCAAGTTTGTCGTTTTTAATACAACGTTCTGGCCAATATATTCTTTTGTCATCCTCAGGTGTATGGTCTTTAGAATTTGTTTAACCTCCTTGCTAATATTGGTTATGAGGTATGTTTTTGAAAATCTACAATTTTGTAAAAGTTGTAGATTTCCGGTACCCGTAGTTGATCATGTTTTAATGCTATTCATTGAACAATAGCGCCACCCAACAGCTGTGAGGACAGTAAGCATGTAAAACTTCCGGCGCATTTGGGAGGTTCCGGTTTTAAATGGCTAATACTTTAATTTTAACTTCTTTTTTTTTTTTAAGAAGAACTTACCATTTCAATAGAATCAGCTTGATAGAGTTCAAAAGAGTCTTCGATGGATAACGAATTATTTTTCAACCTCTCTCACAGGCGGAATGTGACAAGCCTCTTGCTGCTTTATCGCTACTACCATGGAAAGTGCTCGAACGAACTATATTCCTTTGTTCCGTCATGCCACTTACATGGTAGCAAACCATCCATATTCCTTCCGTATTCCATCAGTAAGAAGTAAGTTACACTCGAACAGATTCTTTCTGCAAAACACTGCTCTGAGGAACAGACTCCCAAGGGGACGTTTCCTCGATCATTAAATGTTAATCTGTACAAGCCTACATCTGACCTTTATCTTCCTCTCCTGTCAATATAAACTACCTCTTAACGTAACCCTCTACGTTGAGTGGTCCCCGGGCCTTGTACAGGATGAACTCTACTGTAAAAAAAAAAAAAAAGAAAAAGAAAGCTTTATAAATCTGAAGAAGAATAAAAATCATATCGGCTCAAATGTTGGGTTAATAGCAACAAAAAACCTAATATTAATGGAAGTATGATATAAAATAGCAAAAATAATGAGGAAAAAAAGGACCGCTAGTGATTTATTTTTCACTTCTTAAATCGATATCTAGCATTTTAAAGAACTTAAACACTTCGTTTGATTTGATTTGTTTTACGGCATATCAATCTCAATGGGTTATTTAATGCTGGCAAAATACTTATTGCTGGTAATATTTCTTTTCAAAAATGTATAGCTGGTAATATTTTTCTTCAAAAACTTATTTCTGGTAATAATTTTTTTTAATCAAAGTATTTCTGAAATTAAAACATATTTTTACACTTCCATAGTGTTTTGACCACAGTTTTGTGGGTTAACTATTTGCCCATAACTGGGACCCTAACAGGGGCTACCACCTCGGGTCAGGGTGGACCAGAGAACACTAGTAATTAAAAGATGGTTCTACACTCCTCAAAACCTGATCAAAGGTATGTAGTTTATCTTCATAACCAGGGTGGCCCTTCGTTTGACTCGGGTACATTTTTGTTTGCATATTTTTAAACGAATGACGAACTTGCATATGCAACTCGCAGGGAGAGTTTTATTCACTTGTTAGTAACGATTTCTAATTTTTAAGGGGCGTGTGATTTCTCCCTGAATTTATGCGGCTGGACTGCCCAAGAAAATTACAAACAATGGCTGCACGCAACGACGCCAACGCCCATAGCAGATCATGACACTGGGACAAGCACAGGTAAGACTGTTTTTATTACTAGTTTTACCCTTTAATAATATCAAAATTTTAAAAAATTATATATATAATTATTCTGGCGTCCTGGTTGAAATTTCGGTTTGTAACCAATAAGGATCACAAACCGAAATTTCTACAATTTACATATACAAAGTCATCAAAATCAAGCAAATAACCAGCTTTAAAGTAATAACAAATAAACTTTTCTTTAAAAATTAAAAATAATAGTAATTTTTACCTATCATAATTTTACACAAACCCCACCACATGTATATACGTGCATGCGAGGAAATATTATTCAGCGAAAAAATAGAAAATGGCTCTGATTGCTGGCATGTATACATTCACGAGAAAATTTCGCTACACTTCCAATCTTTTAATTTCAACATACGAATGCGTATGTATAGACACAACACCACCCATATACATACATATGTCAAATCCCAAACTGTCCACATATGCTTATATATGTATGAGTCCCGGCGGACGAGCAAGTGTGCATGTATGTCTGCGTACCTCATCGGGTGTACGGACATGCATCTATGTTTGTGTTAGCACGATGACAGCACGACGACGATCGCCCCCCATTCCCATAATAACACCAATACACGCAATCTAAATAAACCAAATATGTTAGCTCTATCTCTGATACTGAGCGCTTTCTAATAAGTACGGCACATATAATATATAAATAATTATATATATGTATATATATATACACACACTTTTATACACACATATATATATATATATATATATATATATATATGACAGCATCACAGAGGATCAACAATATATATATATATATATATATATATATATATAGTCGACTCTCCTGTCAAGTTCAACGTATGAGGGTCATGCAGATCAGTTCCCAGGAAACCGACAGCCCGACAACAGCACATGAGATTTGATTATAGTGGTGAAGGTTTCGTGCAGGACCATCCACACTTTTTGAAGGGCCGAATTCAGAGACCTGGGGCACTAAGCGCCACAAGGTCCCCAAACGACCCTCCGCAGCTTTTGAATTCAGATTTGTCCTCCTAAACAAGTTGCCATTCAAGGCTATAGAACCCAGTCTGTCCTGCTATTTACCCAAGAGGATTTACACCTTTCCCAAGGGTATTAGCACGTAAGTGAATGTAATGGATTCGACTGGAATTCGAACTCGGCTCTGCGATTCCTCAATCCAAGCCGCTATCCGTTATATATATATATATATATATATATATATATATATATATATATATATATATATATATATATATATATAGTTGATCCTTACCGCATGGTGCTACTCAGTTTCATGCGCGAGACAGTCATCACATCAGCTTTTACTTTTTCCTGTGAAAATGGGCTATTCCATTTTCTTTCCTGAAGACATTGAACAAAGGATTGCATTGTTACTTTAGCGTGCAGTCTACCTGCACTTTTACGCATTAATTTGCAGTATCTATCATGACTACGAGAACTTTTTAATGACTAAAGCAAACTAAATAAAGTTGAATAATGATTTACCGTTAATAAAATACACTTAATCATACAAATCATCAGCGTCATAATAAACAAAAGAGGTAAATATTAGGTTGGTGCGAAAATAATGACGTAATAATGTCGTTTTTTGACTTTAAAAAATAAGTTAAAAAACGACATTATTACGTCATTATTTTTGCACCAACCTAATAGTACATTATATTGGAATTCATTATATATATCACTTTTTCTTTATATGCTGTTTCTCCTCATGACGTAGGTGATCATGGCTCTCCACAACTTTCTGTCCCTTTTAGCTCTTAAACATTGTATTTCTGTTATTTTCTCTTCCGCCATCCATTTACAACTTACTTACTCATTAAGTATGTTACACGTTGTTTTCTCTGTCTTTCATGCCTTCTATCTGTCCCATGAGGATCAGATTTTGCAGGGAAGTATACAGGGTGTATCAAAAATGCTTTTACAAACTTTGGAGGTGGGTTCATCAAAACAAAACAAGGAGAAAAGTTCATATAAATATATATCCTCAAATTCTTCGTTTTTTGATTTATTGCTGTGCTGCCATGTAGACTCGATCCATAGTTTATGGTGCCACGGATCGTGTCTCAGCAACGCGAGAATAAACAGCAGCAAAGATCGGATGACTGAAAATGGAATCCGATGCAGTCGTGCAGCCTGGCGTCTATTGCCATTCGCGCAGCCATATGTAAAAATCATATCTGCCAGCTCACAATATATCCTGCCATTGTTCAACAGAACACGTCTCAGTTAACTTACTACTACACACGTTAAACGTTGAAGACAGTCTAGCCACAAATATACACGAATGACAAATGTAACCTAATCTTCAACACAGCGCCATCTACCATAAATTTTCCTTAAACTTAACTCGAAAATGAAATATTTGCGGACATATGTTTATATGAGGTTTTGTTCTTGTTTTAGTGTGAGCAGCTCACCCCCAAAGTTTGTAAAAGTATTTTTGATACCCCATATATATATATATATATATATATATATATATATATATATATAAGTGGACCACGAGTTAAAGCGTTTATATTCATCTTATTTTATGTTTTCAGGCGGCTTTCTCTATACAAATGCAACGGCAGCAAAGAAAGCTAATATTGTGTCACGTATATTAACACCATCTTATCCTCCTGCTTCGCAATCTTGTCTTAAATTTTGGTATTATATGGACGGCAGTGATCCGGGGGAACTGAATCTACTAGTGGAACTACCTTACACCGTGAAAAGAATTTGGCAACGTAAACAGGCCCAGGGTGATCTTTGGTGGTTTGCCCATGTCGATGTTGGCAAGCCGACTCTTCGTCTGACTCGACCATACAAAGTGAGTTCACGTCTTTTTGTTTGTCATTTTAAAACTAAACTGATCGTATTGTTTTGCGTATAGATTAATAATGATCATCTAACGGTTGACGTTTCTGCAGTATTCTTTGGTCAGTAATCATAAGGCGGGTCGTGCTATTCAAGTTGCCTCAGCCTTTTTCATCACAAGACTATACGCGTAAGCTTTAGAAATGAGGAAATGTCGACTGTTTTTAGAGAAATGCTGGCAAACTTGGAGCTTCGTGTCCGTAAAAAAAAACTTACTGTCAAAAGGACGGTGTTTCCATTGACACCGCTATATTTTAACTATGTTTACTTATCGACAATGTTTATTCTTTTAAAAAGCGACGAATGTCGATATTAGAATTGAAATAAAAGCTAAATACATGAAAATAAATTTATACATTTTCTTTGTTCTTGAGAATTTACAACAAGAATAATAAACACTATTTACTATATTGTTTATTGGAATGGTTGGGAAAACATCGGTGAATTACCAAATTGATTCGAACTTTACAAAATGGTAAATAATAAGGATTTCCTTATAGTCGGTTCACATGTAATAATTTAGTAAATTTTTTATAAATTTATGAATAAAAAATATTTTTATATTTATTTCTTTATAAATTAGTTAATAATAAACATTGAATTAGTTTTAATTATAGTAGTTTTTCGAATATTGTAAATATAAAATTATTCTTGTAAATAGACAATCTAATAAACAAATAGTGCTTAATATTTTTGTTGTAAATTCTCAAAAGCAAAAATAAATATAAATTCACTTTCATTGTATGTTTAGGTTTCGGCACTTCGGGTTGGTGTAATGGTTAACAAGCTTGTCTCGCTAGCAAATTTACGACTGAGTAGTGAATTCAGTTCTCACTGAGTGCGCCACAATTTCGGCCTTGTGCCACATCAAAGATAGGCTTAGAACATCATTTTGGGGCACTTCGACGTGGTGTAATGGTTATCAAGCTTATCTCGCTAGATCAATTACGACTGAATAGTGAGTTCGATCCTCACCAGGTGCCCCATACTTTCGGCTTTGTGCCACATTTAAGCTACGCTATTTAAGTTTTATTGCAATTCTAATCATCGTTTTTCAAAACAATAAAAATTGCTGGGGATGGAAGGTAATTAAAATAATAGCGGTGTCAACGGAAAAACTGTCCTTTTGACACTCTGTTTTTTGCGGGCACAAAGGTCCAAGTTTGCCGAAATGCTTTCTCAAGAAATTAAAAAAAATGAAACCCTTGTATAATATAACTGATGACTGTGATTAACGCGCACACCGTTGCATGCGATTTATTTATTGGAAAATCCAATCACAGTTGATTTTGATTCGACCCTGCTTTATTCGAACAATAATGCTAAATGAAAAGAAAGATTGATTGAAGATACAGATATAGCATTGCTTCATTTCGACTGACCAGCAAAGCCTGATTATATCAATGCGAGACCTGTAGTATATGTGATAATGGACCTCTAAATTAAATTACAAATTATTTTCACTATTTACGGTATGGCCATCATCAGGTAAATGACGGTCCAAGTAGCCTTTGAACTGAACCTTTTATGTAGATTGTTCTCATTCCACTGCCCATTTCTAGTCTAGTTCATAGCACTGCTAAGTTATTGGTTGCATCGTTTCCACCGAATCTAAGCGTACACTACCCGACCCAGAGATTGAACTCACAACTTCTATGTAACCAAATTCATAACCAATGCTTTAATCCACTAGGCTATTGTCCCACAGGACAGTCTCTAAGCGTACACTGACCGACCCAGAGATTGAACTCACAACTTCTATGTAACCAAATTCATGAACCAATGCTTTAATCCACTAGGATATTGTCCCACCTGAGCGGTACTAAATAATGAATTAGCTGTGATATCCCTCGACATGGGCAGTGGAACGAGAACTATCTACCCAGTAGATTAAATAAATGGTTAATTTCGAAATTCTTTGGAGGTGATGAAGGTGCAACGCCCGAAACATTGCGATAAAAACAACAAATATATGTACAATTGTCACCATTGTAAATAGTGGTAAATTCTCATCCCAAAAATTCAGACAGGATTTACATAACTTCTTATCTATAATAATTGATAGCAATAACATTTTTTTTTAACAATTCACCCCAAGCAAGGCAGGAATGCTACTAGCACGCAAGGGGTTACAAAAGATTGATAACAAGAGTAAAGAGGCGTGTTTGAGGAAAGGATACAGAGAAGATCGGGGAACAAGCTCAGGGTGTCAGATGATGTCGATTGACATTACACTTGAATATTTGAAAATTATAGTTATCAGGAAAGCATGTAAGAGGAAGGGCGTTCCACAGACGGAAAGTGAGAGAGAAGAATCTGTTTGAGTAGAAGTAACGGCCACATTTAACCGTTTTGACAGTGAAAGGGTGGGACCGAAATGCCAGCCTAATAGCTCGCTTAAATTCTTGCAGTCTGGGAACCAGCGAAAGTAGCTCGTTGGAACAGTTGCCGTGAAAATACTTGTAGAAGAGACAGAGGGAATCCACGGCACGTCTGTGAGAAAGCGACTGTTGATGAGATGCCAGATCAGGACCATAGCTTAGGATATTGAATGTAAATAATATAAATAATAACTTCTCATCCCGGAATTTGTGATAGAGCTTCTAAAACAGGTAAATATTTAACAAATGATAAACAAACCCGGAAAAATATGAGGTAAAATTATTTGAGTATATTTAACAACCTCGATATAATGTTAACTGAAACGATGAATAATTAAAAATGCAGCTCCCCTGACATGTAAAGATTAATATTTTCAGAATGTAAGATCCAGTTTCATCAGGCAACTTGAAAGTATTTAATATGGGACTCTCGAAAATGCGGGTCTCAAAGCATTTGCTACCTTTGCCGCTAGGTTAATTCGTCACTGCTGACTCGTGTCATCGAGAAAGCAGAACATTCTGAGCAAGTATGTTACTCCCTGAGAACTCACTGGCTACTTTATACATGTGCTCCGTGGCTTGAATCACGTAATAATAAAGTGTATTCAAGTCGCACAACTAGGCCACACCTATTGTCTTCATCCATGATTTTACTATTACTAGATTTTTTTATAATGTGTTTTAAAATCATCACACTATTTAGTATTGTTGAAGTTATCGTTAACGTTTTTTGTCGAGATTTACAAACTTTCTGTTTCGTTCAATTTCACAAACCAATTTGTTTTAAAATATACTTTGACAAAATCCTACTTCGCGGTTTAATAATTTCTTTAATTTAATTTTATTTCATAGGACTTCATGGTAAACAATATTTTTAAAGAAAATTTCTTTTTTTCCTTTTTCTTTTTTTAATTCTTAGAAATTTCTTAGTCTTGAACTTGCAACATACAACTGACTATGCGTAAATATTTTTTTCTGAAGCCAAATTTCAACTTTTTGAAGCATTTCACTTAGTGATTTGTTGATAGTTCTCGCAAACGCAGGGCGAACTTTAAATTGAATTCTTTTATATATAAAAACAAAGAAAATATATGCAAAAAACAATATTGCATTTTTATTAAATAAGTATTTATCTTAATTATTAAATTACTTTTAAAATAGTGTGAGTATTTAGTATGTTAAATTATTGTTGTAACCTAGGGAAGGTTACTGAATAGAATAATCACATGAAAGTTGGTAATTAACGATAATATAAAATTCGCCAGCGGCGCGTAGAAGTATTAGTCAACTACTAGCAGTGAGTAAAGTGAATTCCACAATGAATCTCCAACTGCAGAATATCTACTAACCGCTCCACGCGGTCAGATGTGGCACAAGGCTGAAATTAACATGGGCTATCCGAGCCCGTAGGCTCGGCCAAAATTTCCCCGTAGAGCCCGTATAAAACGGAATCGGGTTGCTGTTTCCCGAAACGGGACTCTGCCCTTCGACATAGCCTCATCTGGGGATCCTCACTGCCCGGAGACAGAGAGTTTAACTAGCATAGCTGGAGATAAATCTCCAACTGCAGACCAACATACAGTATTTACTACTGTATTTATGTGAATGGGGACACACGCCTTATCGTCCGTAGGTATGCTAAAACAATTATAAAACTCAATTTTTCCAAAAATAAATGAAGAAAATTTATTGTACTAAGTTACGCACCCTAGTAAAACCAACTGTACTTTGAACCCTCTTACCTGTTCGCACTTCTCCCCAAAATCTGGTTTTGATCGGTCAATGTATGGCTATTTTAGAGGGCGTGACGGACGGACTAACGAATATAACAGAATTTTATATATAGATTCACAAAATACAATGTCCAAGGACCACTCAAAGTAGATGTTTACTGAATGAGGCTGTATGATCGTAAGAGGAATAGGCATGAAGTACAGATTATGAGGATATGTAGGAAAGATAACGACTGACCCTAAACTTACAAAAGGTTAAGATTATAACGATCATGGTAGCATCCTCTCGGTAACGTTTCTTGGGAAGGATCTGTTCGAATGAAAGTTCCCCCTTACTAATGGAATACAAAGAGAATGAAGATGATTCGTGCCGGTGTATGTGGCATGGCAGGTCTTGGCTGTGAACTGATGAAACTAATGAACGTAGCTTGTCGGAATGGCGATAGAGTATCAAAAAGTTTACGAAGTTTCGTCTGTGGTGAAAAGGGTTGGAAGTGGAAAGTAATTCACCATCTACAAGACCACGTAGACACCTTTTGAACTGGAAAGTGATGATTGGGAAACTTCAGCCCTGATTTGGCAGCAGTGTTCCATATTCGGTTTGATCTGGCTCTTGTAAAGATAGAGCTTAAATTACAGGTATCATTGACCTGTTCTATGAATACATCATCTGTCACTATTTTGCTGCCGCTTTAGCATGTCCCTACCGATCAGTGTATCCTACCGCCACATTTGTATCCTACATTATCTGACGTAAAAGGAAAAGCAAAAACGGAAGCAGGGATGACATTTATTGTTGTACTATAACATTTAAAATAAAAAAAAAAATGATAAAATAAGAAATTTGAATAAAAAAATTCTAAAACAAGGTATTTGAATCCTTTAAATAAAAACATTCTGAATGTCTTTTAACATATCGAGAAAAAATCTGGACAATGCCTTAATAATATAGGATACATATCTTTGGTAGTAGGTTTGATTTGGTTTATTTTGTTTAACGGCATATCAACCTCAATGGGTTATTTAAAGCCGAGAACATTTTTAGGATAAATTCGTATGAATAGAATATGTATTCTTTGGTTTAGATTGGTTTGGCTTATTTTGTTTAACGGCATATCAAACTCAATGGGTTATTTAATTCTGACAAACATTTTTATTGCTGGTAATATTTCGTTTTGTCATAAAATCTGTTTCTGGTAATATATTTCCTTCAAAATTGTATTGCTGATGATAATTTTTTTCAAAAAGGTATTGCTGGTAATAGTTAACTATTTGCCCATAGCTGGGACCCTAACAGGTGCTACCACCCAGGTCAGGGTGGATCTGGGAACACCAACAATTAAGAGATGGTTCCACGCTCCTCAAAACCTCCTGATTAGAGGCCTTGCTGCTGGACGTAGTTTAACCAGGACGCGGATGTATTTTAACGTATTACCCAGGACGCGGGTGTATTTTAACTTCTTACCCAGGACGCGGGTGTAATTTAACGTCTTACCCAGGACGCTGTGGTATTGGGCTTCACACTACAACAGAAAATGATCGGGAGGACACATGCTAGAGCGACTATTTTTTGTTAAACAGGTTTGCTGTGTATTGTATTTGTTTGGCATAGTATGTCTTTCGAGTACGAAATTCAGCGGATAATTTAGTCACATTTAATTCAGGTACAATTAATTACTGGATTGACTGAAAGAAAGTTTAAATTTAAATGTTTGCTTTGTGTTCTTTGTTTATTTCATTTTATCTCTCTTAGCGTTCTTAATGTTCCAAATTAAATACTAGATGAATATCAACGGGATAGTATACTGTTGTTGTGAGCATATCATAATATAATCGGCTTTGCTGTGTCTGTAGAAATCTAATAAAAAATTAAAAAAAAAAACAAAGCGAATGTAGTGTTCTTAATATTGTACCGAGAACACTATTATTGAGAAATAAAATCCACTACTGGAAATCACAAAAACAGAAATTAAAATCTATACATGGAAGACGAGCTAAAAGTTTAAGAACGTGAATAATTTATCAACTCATTTACATTGTTCAGTCTGTTATCCTCATCTTCATTGTCATATTCACGACGTTTCGGCCGTTGTACGCTCCGACCTTCTTCAGGTGATATACGTTGGAATTTCGAACCGAACTCTTTTAGTCCACTGGGGTAGATTGTTCTAGTTTCACGTGCCATGTCTTCTCTGGATATCGCCGTTTCAGTTCCCAGGGACACGTGGCCCAGTGGATAAAAGTGTTGGTTGACGTAATCCAGTGACTTGATCCCAAGAGTTGTGAGTTCAATACCTGGCCACAACAGAAATGGACAAAAACTTGGAGAGTTGAGTTGCTAAAGTAAAATAACTGAAACTAAGATATCCAGAAAGGGCATGGCACGTGGAACTAGAACAGTCTACCTCCAGCAGAGTAAATAAAGTGTTCGGTTCGAAATTCCAGCGTATATCACTTGAAGAAGGCCGGGGCGTACAATGGTCGAAACGTAGGGAATATGACAATAAGGGTGAGGATAACAATTCAAACGTCGTAAATAGTTACAATACCTTATCTTAGAAATATAGATAGATGCTGAAAAATTTAATAAACAACGGAATTAAATTAATTTAAACTCTTGGCATGCTAACGCATTCCTTTAAAAAACATGAAAAGACCCATAGAGGGTTTGAGAAAGCTAATATTAAACATAAATCCATTTTCAAAAATTGCTGAGCATGAAACTGTTCTTAGAGGGTAAATAAGATTATTATTCTTATGTATAGTAAAAATGTCTTTCAAAAGTATTAAATAGAGTACACTTATATACACAAGGCAAGGAATATAAAAATAAGAGATATATTCTATAATATATATATAATTATAAAAATTTTATAAAACTTTATATTTTTATTATAATCTATATATATATATATATATATATATATATATAATTTATATAATATAATATATATATAATTTATTATAATCTATATATATATATATATTTATTATAATCTATAATATATATATAATTTATTATAATCTATATATATATATATATATATATAATTTATTATAATCTATAATATATATATATAATTTATTATAATCTATAATATATATAATTTATTATAATTATAATATATATATATATATATATATTTATATAATCTATTATATATATAATTTATTATAATATATATATATATATATAATTTATTATAATCTATAATATATATATATAATTTATTATAATCTATAATATATATAATTTATATATATATAATTATATATATATATATATAATTTATTATAATATATATATATATATATATATATATAATTTTAACACTATATAAGAGATATCTAGAAATTGAGAAATATGGCATTAACGATTGTGCTAATAATCAATGTAGCACAGGTGCTGTTACTGAAATTCCATTATAAAAGTTTAAAGCGTAAATGATTCCAAATAAAATATACGAACTGATTCATAGACTCGGAGAAATGAGTGTCTCTAGTCTCAGAAATTCCCTTCAACATTTTAGGTCACGATATCAAAGATAATGTCACTAAATGCATTGATAAATAAATGCTTTTTTTTTCTTTCTATTATTAAAGTTTATATTTGAATCTGTGCAAAAATCTGGTCCGAGAAGTAACGGTATTATAGCAATTGACGATGCAGAACATCTCCCAGGTCCTTGTTCTGATAACGACGTTTGCGATTTCGAACAAGACTTATGTGGATTCAATAATATCAAAGGAGATGACTTCGACTGGATTCGTGGAAGTGGAGAAACTAGTTTCACTGATGCAGGACCTTGGTTAGATCACACTTCAAAAACTTCGACAGGTAATTAAAACTCCTACATTAATAAAAATAATCTTCTTACTTAAGTAATTATTATTAATAATAATAATAAAAATAAATGCCCTGATGCTACACCAGGCATGATTCTTATAGCTTTTGATCTTAATTGATTGATGTCTTTTACGGCTTATCAACCTTTTGCAGGTTATTTAAAGCCAGAAATATTTTTAGATTGTAAGAAGTTTTGTGAGACAAAAATGATTTTCTGATACACGTCCTACTAATTAACCCATAGCTTGGGGAGAAGAGGTAGATGTATAACCTTTTCCAAGGGTATTTGTACTTAAGTGAATATAACGCACCAAAATGGAATTGGAATTATGGTCTCCGATTTTCACTTCCATTACACCAACCGCATCTCGAAGATTACAGCATCTGATACTCCCATTTACGTACTGACCAGGCTCGACATTGCTTAACTTCGGTGATTTTAATTGATTAGAGGTGTTAACATGTAAATATCCTGTTCCGTACCATGAATTTACTTGTCGGTTGTTTGACATTAACTAATTTGGTATACATTTCCTAGGGCTTGTCAGATTGTACATCTCTGTTCATGAGCGGGAGTAATTGAGATGCCTCAGGGTTGATTATTTACGTAATTATTTTCTTTGGTGTTTGACGGATGAGACAGTAAAGGAGACTTAGAAAGTCACATCTGAAAACACGATAACCTCTGTCATGGGAGAGCTTCAGAACGGACTGGGATACCCGACCAGCGGGTATTGCTACCTGGGCCCTCACTCGAAAACCACTCATAACGTACATTTGCCTGAGATTTAGGTGCATTATCAAACTGGGGGTCATCATAATGTGTATATTGGACTTTGTTGATTATTCGGATAAGTTAAAATGCAGCGTTCTCTGGCAATCTGACTATATACCGATTGTTGCATACTGAAGGCATAGAACGTTGCATATATGTATATGAAGAATTCTATCATAAATGTTGCTGATTTTACGGACATATTGTGGGTGCGTGGTCGTGTAGTTAAAAATGTTAATGTTCTGACCATGAGACACGGTTTCGAATCGCACCATGGTGGGTCTGTCAATTAGGGAACTACTTTATATTAATTACTTATGAAGACGATCGCAGCGCGTGGCGCTGTTGGAAGGTACCGGGAAATCTTACCGTGGTTTAATCTAAGCCTTTTATGTGATATTGGGTGGGCAAACTTGTTCGAAAGTTCTGCTAGCTTGGAAGAAATAAATAGTTAGGTTAGAGGGTTTAAGCATACCGGACTTTTTTAACTACTGGTTACGCCACATTATGAGCTCTCTCCCAGAAATTGTAACTAAGGTCCGCTCAGTATAGTTGCAGTATAAACCACAGGTTGTCTCTGTTGGTGTTGAAGAAGCAAGAAAGCGCCTGAGCAGGCGTCTGCAACAAGGATTGGTTAGCCCTCCTAGCAGACAGGTATACTCGGAAACGAGCACCCAGATATTACATAGAATAATGAAATAGTTAAATGTTTCAGTCATTTCGTCTCATGTTTCATGTTTATTTCAGGCCATTACATGTACATTAAAGCCGGGAAGTTGAAGAAAAACAGCAAAGGTTGGTTGGCCAGCTGGGTGCAGGAGAAGACAGCAGGAAAGTGTTTGAAATTCTGGTATAACATGCATGGAAAATATGGAAAAGGTAAATTTTGTTTTTGAACTTGATAAGAGTGTGTAACTTCGTGATTTTGTTGAATCTAATAAAATCCTTAATATTAGTAACATTTTCTTTGGCTTTCTCCACTGTTGGATATGAAATCTCTGAACAAAATCCCCTACAAATGTTGTTGATCTCTATTTTTTGACCCTCATTTAGTGAATCGTGTTTATAACCAAGTATTAGACAAGGTGTGGGCATAATTTTGTTTTTTATAAACGGTTGCATCATTGTCGGCCCTGTGTAAAGTGGGCCATATCAACAACAGGAGTTTCACATTGACAATATGAATAACTGTTGTAATCTAATGAAGGTTACTGAATAGAATAATCAAACGAAGGTTGGTAATTAACGATAATACTTAGGACAAGAACAACACATATAAGATTCGTTAGCGGGGCGTAGAAGAATTAGTCAATTGCTAGAAGTGAGTCAAGTAAATCTCCAACTCTAGGATAGCTACTAACCACCCCACGCGGTCAGATGTGACACAAGGCTGAAGTTAATGTGGGGTATTTGAGCCAGTAGGCTAGGCCAAAAATTCCCCATAGACCTTGTATAAAACGGGGGTCGGGTAGCTGTTTCCCGAGACGAGACTCTGCCCTTCAACATAGTTTGTCTGGGAATCCTCTCTTTCCGGAGGCAGAGAGTTTGACCAGTAGAGCTGGGGACAAATCTCCGACTGCAGACCAACATACAGTATTCACTACTGTATTTATGGGAATGGAGGCATACCCACTATCGTCCCTAGGTTTGCTACAACAGTAACAGTCATACATATGCATGCTACGTGTACATTTATTTTCTTATTGGGCACATTTTGCAAGCAGTCTACACAAATGTATGAGAAATTAGTTTCATAATTAAGACACTTGTTACTATTAAGGAGATCTGTGGAACTGAAAAAATATTTTAGAATAATAAAAAAAAAATCTCGCTAAATCTCGTGAGACGTTTAAGCGAAACGCAGCAATGACGTTTATCTCCAATTGGTGTACACACAGGCACGAGCTCCCTACGTCAGTTTACACTGTGCCCATGTTTAAGTATTGACATCGACATACTGTGGGCAATATATAAGTCTATATGTCGATTTTGTAGTTTCCTGGGAGCGTGGGTTTGCTGTTAAATATACAAGGTCTGATATAAAATATCGGAGATATTTCTATGGTAACAGAACGGAAGTAGGTGGAGTGAAGCCGCATGGCAGATAATGACCTTGAACTCTGTTGCGCATACGCACTAACTCTCATAGTTTATAGCAATGCTTGGAAAGAAATTGCTTAGAGTGGTCGTCTCATCGCACCACAGAAAACCTTTTAGAAGTAGTCATAACGAGTAACAAATAGTGGGTTTATGGCCATGACCCCGCAATCAAGGCTCAACCTTCGCAGTCTTAGGCAAATAATAATAATAAAAAAAGATTATGAGTTGATTTATAGCTTCAAATTTGTTTTCACGTTAAAAGTAACACTGCCAATAAATTCGCTGTTGGCATCCAAATACGTGCAATGGCTCTTCCGGATGCCTCATTTGTCAGAGAGTTGTGACTTCAGTACCCGACTACTGCAGTGGTAAACAAAAACTTGGAAAGTTTGAGTTAAAAAGAGATAACTGAGACATCCGGAAGAGGCATACACGTGGAACTAGAACAATCTACCCCGGTCGACCTAATAAAGGGTTCAGTTCTAAATTGCAATCGCCTGAAGAAGGCCGTGCGTACAATAGCCGAAACGTCGTGAATATGACAACAAAGATGAGGACAGCAGTCAGAACAATGTAAATAATGTAAAATATAATCGTTTAAATGCCTTTTTAAAGAAAATAAAATTTTAAATACGGAGAACAGACGACTGCTGCATAGCCTCGTTTTAATATTAAATAAAAAATTAATAAAGCGCCCATGTATCTGTTGAACCGTATAAAAACTCGTAGTGAAATACATGGATATTTTAATAGAAATAGATGCCAAATGGGTCCCCCTTTTGCTAAGACTAAATTAAGGCATATGTTTTTTTTTGTTTTTTGTTTTTTTTTGATATGTGAAAAATTCAATGAAATTTTGAAAGCGATATATATGAAAATTATTTCTTTGTACTCATTGAAAAATATAATAGAAAATATTTATTGAATTCCTAGTAGATTTGTTTTGCTCTTATAAACAATTATTAAAGTATTTTCTTGTCTGGTTGGTGTTAGTTCCTCATTGGCTTCTACCAACACCCTGTATATGTATTTCAATTTTTTTGTGGGGTGGGTGGGCACAAGTACCACTGTTGTTTTATTGAGTTGTTGTTGATATGTTTTAATGTTCTTTTTTATTTATTTTTTTTAATTTTGCTTCTTTCTTACTTCATCTTATTGTCATGAAAAAAAATAAATTGACGAGTTGGGTGGTGTTTTTTTTTTTTAAATTTGATATTAAATAAAGATCTATTATCAAATAAGAACTTCATTGATTGGAAGTGGCTTAGCATGGACGTTGGTTATACTGTTTTACCCGCGATAGTTTCACAGCATGGCATAATCAAATGTACAGCTATTCATTCTTCATTCGGTTATCCCCGCCATATTGTTTGTTTACTATCGAGCGGTCATAGAATGTAACAACTCGGGGCGTCCTGACACGCGGCAAAAGTCAAAATGAAAGGGAGGTTAGTGAAAGATTAATATTGTTACGTAATTTTTGCAAGTGTTCTGTGATCTGTGCTGTTCTGTTTCCGTTTCTTAGGAGTTGGCAAACTGAACGTTCTCATCTGGGACGCGAAAGGAGGTAAAACCATTTGGTCTAAATCTAAAAATCATTGGTACAATTGGTCAAGTGCGAGCGTTACACTCATTTCCCAAGAACCATTTTCGGTGGTTTTCGAAGGTATAATTGGGCCGAAATACACTACGGCCGTTGCTATTGACGACATTACGCTCTTGGATGGTTCCTGTGAGACGCTAACGACACCATCGATGGGTATTATTACACAGCCACCAACACCTGGTAAGGAAGATCCTTTTATTAATGATTATGTGTTAAGATTTTTGAAGAGAAAACTTTAAATTGTTTTAATTTGTTATTACAGTCATACAATTAAAAATAGTAAATTATACATTAAAGAAAAACAATCAAACATTTTTTTGTCCTGAAAGACTATAAAAAAATTCATTATTTTTTAAAAATCATTTCACCCCAAACAAAGAAATAAAGCCACTAAAACACAGGGATTACTGGATGTTAGATGTGAAAAAAGAAAAATATTTTTATGGAGAAAACATCCTTAGGAGATAGATATATTCATTTTCCTTTTAAGTCACTTTAATGACCAGAGTTTCTCAGGATACCCGTCTCCAGCCCGTCTTTGAATTGGTAAGCATAAAATTTTGTTAGTAATTTTGGATAATCATAAAAGTAGAATCCTTTGAAAAACTGACCACTCAAACCTGAAAATGTGGTGTCTTTTTTTACTAGATCATAAATAGACAAATAGGTGTAGTGGGGTCCCAGCCGGTATTCATATAATGAGGTAATCAGTAACTGGCAGTCAGTGAGGAGGAAAGGACCAATAGTAACTGAGTCACTGAGACAAACAGGCACCGAGTGTAAAGGTCTAATTTCCGTGGCGAAAGTTAGAGAGCAGCAGTTGATCTTCTCGAAGCTGAAGGAAGACATTGCCGATTAAGTGAGAAATCGCACTGTTTGCTATTACCCAATCAGTGTCTTGAAAAGCATTTGTCGTTATTCTTCGTTGAATTCGATCACAGCCAATGAGACAAACTTATGAAGATAGCGAGCTGGTGTATACGCATATGCAGATGAGCTTGGATATCGTCACAGCTTGTGCAGTGACGTGGAGAGGCCATTGTTAGACAACAATTAAGACGAGAGAAGTTAACGATTGATGTTGAGATGTTGAGTGTTTCCCCGTGCGTGTATTGAAATAAGGACAAACACATACGTAGGGAAAATACTGGTATATCTGAAGAGGTATTTACAACAGAGAGATTAGTAGTCAAACGAACGCAGGTTAGTCAGTAACAATCAGAAAAGGTATAAAGTCCAACTGTATCTTCCGGTAGAGAGACGGATGTGTGATGGTCACCTGATCACCCCAGAACTCTATAGAACTGTCCTATTAGTAGTAGAGAGATCAGTCCATTCTGATGAGAAGGTGGGTGCGCCCCAAAAATTGACATTATATTTAAATTTTTAAAGATCAAAGTTCACTGGGAAGCTAGAAGCCACAAGCGGAAAGTGCGATAGAGACGTGTTAGCCATTTCAACTGTAAAATGGTGAGACCTTGCAGGGAATCTAGTACAGCGCTTAAATTATTCGTGATGGAAATGAAAATCGTAATAAAATAGTTATAATAAATGACGAGTCAAGGGTGACAATAGACGAAAATTTCTTTTAAATATTCCTAGTGTACCATTATGTAAGACAGATTAGGAAAAATATGGGTAAGAAGATTATATTGGGCTAAACTTTAAGTTGGGGAAGGACTGATGGTCACGCAACTTCGAAAACGTTTTATAATTTATAAATTATAAAAAAGGAAACAAACTTCGGATTTAAAAAAAAGAATTAGTACCAGATTGG
Source organism: Acanthosepion pharaonis (assembly GCA_903632075.3). Classification (NCBI taxonomy): domain Eukaryota; kingdom Metazoa; phylum Mollusca; class Cephalopoda; order Sepiida; family Sepiidae; genus Acanthosepion; species Acanthosepion pharaonis. Next base: position 373,901 of record CAHIKZ030003722.1, read on the forward strand.
TGGCTGTTATAGTAGAACATACCTATTCTATAGTTAATAGACTCTCCCACCTATAATAAGTAGGAGTAATAATAGTAACGACGGGTCGCTGAGTGAGTCGCTCAGGTCAGTCGATGCCGGACGACCGTTGGTCGGATACTAAAGTATCAGCGACCACAACTAGATTTTCTATGCGTTATACCTATTATATCAAGTTCCTAACGTTTTGTACGTCGAACCTATTTTAGGACCGACTTAGTACAAATACAAGCCTCCACTGGGAAATCAACTCCATAACAGTGGCAAAGTTACATAATTTTACAGCTGAAAATGTCTTGATGTAGCCGTAAGTTCTATGTTAACAGTTTCTTCTATTGCACTTCTCCTTTACGGTAATATCTTCCGGCTTCTTGCTTCCAAGTACTAGGCAACAGAAATAAAAAAAGGTGCTAAAAAACTATGTAATATCAATCCTATTTCATGACAGTGAATGATGGACAATCTACTCACAGATGGAGAAGAGACTTGAGGCAGCAGAATGTGGTTCTGTAGGAGAATGCTGAGGATGCTATAAACTGAAACTGGGAGCAATGACGAAGTCTTAGAGAAAATAGAAACAAAAATCACATTATTCTGAGAAAGGGAAGATGGAAATGTGACACCGAAATCCGAAGTTGCATTTGAATAGCCAAATATGCATTCTACAAAATAAGCACAATACTGAGAAACAGGAAAATTTCGTTGCAAACAAAGAAAAGAGTGCTGAACTGCGATGTAATCTCAATCCTCTTACAAGGCAGCGAATGTCGGACATTTTTCTCACAGATCAAGAGGAGACTTACAAGCGACAGAGATGTGCTTCAACAGAATGACTCGAAGAATACCATAGACGGGACATGTGAGTAACGATGAAGTTTTAAGTTAAATGGAGACAAAAAGGACGCTTGTTCTTAGAATCCGAAACAGTTAAAATTTCTGGGGATAATAATGAGGGAAGAGGACTAGGAGAATTTGACACTCACAGGACGCATTGAAATCAAGAAGGGCAGAGGAAGACATGCAATATCATACTTAACGGGTCTATGTAAATGGATGGCAGAACAGGAAGATATAATAAGGAGATAAATATTGCTTAGACCTATAAAGGATAGGAAATTGTGAAGAGCCGTGATCGTCCACTTCCTAAAGGGATATGGCATATTGAGTACGAAGAATGTTATACAAATTATTTGAAGTAATGTTCTTTTTTAACATGAAGTTTTGTTCAGCATGAAATCGGATTTTATTCCAAATATTAAATGTTGTTTCTTGCATGAATAAAATATACAATTTCTTTTTCATTCTGTCTTCCATTCTTTCATTCTGTCTTCCATTCTTTCATTCTGTCTTTCATTCTCTTTCATTCTTTCATTCTGTCTTTCATTCTGTCTTTCATTCTGTCTTTCGTTCTGTCTTCCATTCTTTCATTCTGTCTTCCATTCTGTCTTTCATTCTTTCATTCTGTCTTTCATTCTTTCATTCTGTCTTTCATTCTGTCTTCCAGTCTTTCATTCTGTCTTTCTGTCTTTCATTCTTTCATTCTGTCTTTCATTCCGTCTTTCATTCTGTCTTTCATTCTGTCTTCCATTCTTTCATTCTGTCTTTCATTCTGTCTTTCATTCTTTCATTCTGTCTTCCATTCTTTCATTCTGTCTTCCATTCTTTCATTCTGTCTTTCATTCTTTCATTCTGTCTTCCATTCTTTCATTCTGTCTTCCATTCTTTCATTCTGTCTTTCATTCTGTCTTTCATTCTGTCTTTCATTCTGTCTTTCATTCTGTTTTCCATTCTTTCATTCTGTCTTTCATTCTGTCTTTCATTCTGTCTTCCATTCTTTCATTCTGTCTTTCATTCTGTTTTTCATTCTTTCATTCTGTTTTTCATTCTTTCATTCTGTTTTTCATTCTTTCATTCTGTTTTTCATTCTATCATTCTGTCTTTCATTTTCATTCTGTCTTTCTGTCTTTCATTCTTTCATTCTTTCATTCTTTTCATTCTTTCATTCTGTCTTTCATTCTGTCTTTCATTCTGTCTTTCATTCTCTTTCATTCTTTCATTCTGTCTTTCATTCTGTCTTTCATTCTTTCATTCTTTCATTCTGTCTTCCATTCTTTCATTCTGTCTTCCATTCTTTCATTCTGTCTTTCATTCTTTCATTCTGTCTTTCATTCTGTCTTTCATTCTGTCTTCCATTCTTTCTTTCATTCTTTCATTCTGTCTTCCATTCTTTCATTCTGTCTTTCATTCTGTCTTTCATTCTGTCTTTCATTCTGTCTTTCATTCTGTCTTTCATTCTGTCTTTCATTCTGTCTTTCATTCTGTCTTTCATTCTGTCTTTCATTCTGTCTTTCATTCTTCCATTCTGTCTTTCATTCTTCCATTCTGTCTTCCATTCTTCCATTCTGTCTTCCATTCTTTCATTCTGTCTTCCATTCTGTCTTTTATTCTTTCATTCTGTCTTTTATTCTTTCATTCTGTCTTCCAGTCTTTCATTCTGTCTTCCAGTCTTTCATTCTGTCTTTCATTCTGTCTTTCTGTCTTTCATTCTTTCATTCTGTCTTTCATTCTTTCATTCTGTCTTTCATTCTTTCATTCTGTCTTTCATTCTTTCATTCTGTCTTTCATTCTGTCTTCCATTCTTTCATTCTGTCTTCCATTCTTTCATTCTTTCATTCTGTCTTTCATTCTGTCTTCCATTCTGTCTTTTATTCTTTCATTCTGTCTTTCATTCTGTCTTTCATTCTGTCTTTCTGTCTTTCATTCTTTCATTCTGTCTTCCAGTCTTTCATTCTTTCATTCTGTCTTTCATTCGTTCATTCTGTCTTTCATTCTGTCTTCCAGTCTTTCATTCTGTCTTTCATTCTGTCTTCCAGTCTTTCATTCTGTCTTTCATTCTGTCTTTCATTCTGTCTTTCATTCCGTCTTTCATTCTGTCTTCCATTCTTTCATTCTGTCTTCCATTCTGTCTTCCATTCTGTCTTTCATTCTGTCTTTCATTCTTTCATTCTGTCTTTCATTCTGTCTTTCATTCTGTCTTCCATTCTTTCATTCTGTCTTTCATTCTGTCTTTCATTCTGTCTTTCATTCTTTCATTCTGTCTTCCATTCTTTCATTCTGTCTTCCATTCTTTCATTCTGTCTTTCATTCTTTCATTCTGTCTTTCATTCTGTCTTCCAGTCTTTTATTCTGTCTTCCAGTCTTTCATTCTGTCTTCCAGTCTTTCATTCTGTCTTTCTGTCTTCCATTCTTTCATTCTGTCTTCCATTCTGTCTTTTATTCTTTCATTCTGTCTTTCATTCTCTTTCATTCTTTCATTCTGTCTTTCTGTCTTTCATTCTTTCATTCTGTCTTCCATTCTTTCATTCTGTCTTTCATTCTTTCATTCTGTCTTTCATTCTTTCATTCTTTCATTCTGTCTTTCATTCTGTCTTTCATTCTTTCATTCTGTCTTTCATTCTGTCTTCCATTCTGTCGTTTATTCTTTCATTCTGTCTTCCAGTCTTCCATTCTTTCATTCTGTCTTTCATTCTGTCTTCCAGTCTTTTATTCTCTCTTTCATTCTGTCTTTCTGTCTTTCATTCTTTCATTCCGTCTTTCATTCTGTCTTCCAGTCTTCCATTCTTTCATTCTGTCTTTCATTCTGTCTTTCATTCTGTTTTTCATTCTTTCATTCTTTCTTTCATTCTTCCATTCTTTCATTCTGTCTTTCATTCTGTCTTTCTGTCTTTCTGTCTTTCATTCTTTCATTCTGTCTTTCTGTCTTTCTGTCTTCCATTCTTTCATTCTTTCATTCTGTCTTTCATTCTGTCTTTCAGTCTTTCATTCTGTCTTCTATTCTTTTATTTCGTTGTCTCTTCCATTTTTTCATTCTGTCTTCCATTCTGTCAAATGGTCATTCACTCTCTCATTCTTTCTGTCATTCTGTCTTCCATTGTCTTTCATTCTTTCATTCTGTCTTTCATTTTGTCTTTCATTCTATTTCTTTTTTTCTCTCACTGAAACCAAAGACATTTCGACCAAATCAGGTTGAAACACCGATTCCTATATGATCACCGAAATTAAGTAACGTCGAGCCCAATCAGCACCTAGATCGCTTAGGAATACCAGGTGCTGTAAACTTGGATGTGCGGGTGGTTTAATGGTTCAGGATTGTTAACCCGAGAGCCAAGATCCTAATTGCGTTGGGTTCGTTATATGCACTTCCGTGTAAATACCCTTGGAAAACATATGAATCCACGTCTCCTAAGGGTTAATTAGTATAACTTGTATCGCTAAATCATTATCTCAAAAAAAAAAAAAAGAATTCTTATAATCTAAAGCTATATTCTGCCTTTAAATAATCTGCAAAGGGTTGATAAGACATAAAAATGAACCAACCAAGCAACCAAAAATTACTGAAACCAAACAGCGTCACTTTTATACCTTTTCCGTCCTTCCTCCCGATCAAAACGGAATAATCCATTATTAATTTAATATCGTTGGGGTGTAAAGTACATGCTAAAAAGCAGAATTATAACGAGTTATTTTCCTTTTTATATTTTAGCTTCGATGTTTCTGTGTCACTTTGAGAAGAGTCTTTGTGGTTGGAAACAAGACACAACGGAAAATGCTGATTGGATAGTGACAACTGGGCAATCTCATCAAGGAGGTCCACCAATGGACCACACGAGCGATAATTATAACGGTAAGTAAGAAGCCTTTTTATAGATTACGACACGCAGAACTATTTGAAATGCTAGGTATGCTTGATTTATTTGAGAAAGATTTTAGAATAATCCAGAACGTCTACTGGGAGCAAATCACCTTCATACTGATAGAAAATGAATTCAGTAAATACGCAAAAATAGAAAAGGGTTCTAAAACAAGGACGTGTCCTTTCATCGGACTTATTTAATGTGTGGCGATCCTGAGTGTCTTAACGGGATTTATAATTGGAGGCCACTCTCTTAACATAAAATATGCAAATGACATAGTATTGATAAGAGACTCGGAAGGAAACTACATGATCTTCTACAGAATGCAATAAAGGAATATGAGTAGAAGGAACAAATATCAACTTGAGAAGACGGAAAGTATGTCTTGTAATGGAACGTCCCACTCTTCCTATTTTGGACGGACTGTATCAGTAAATATATATAGTGTGCACAGGATATACCTAAGACTTGCTTCGGCAATTAGTTGGAGATTCATCTCCAGCTGACTTGGTCGAACTCTCTGCCGTCTGGGGTGGTAGACAGCTACCCGACCCCGTTTTTACGGAGTATACGGGGAATTTTTGCCCGAGCCGACGTTAAATTCGGCCTTGTGTCACATCTGAGCGCGTGTGGCGGTTGGCAAATATCCTTTCTTCGGTAAATAGTTGGAGGTTTGTCAAGTACTGCGCTTAAATTGATAACGTCAAGGTACCATACAAGAAAGCTCGTCCGAACAATTACCATGAAAGTTATAGAAAAGGCACAGGAGAGCTATGTTACGGCGGTGGGAAAATGACTGAAACGGAGATGCCAGATCGGGACCAGCAATATTGCAGATTCTTGTGGTCGGTGATGCTGAAATGATAGGAACTTTGTTTTAGAAGTATTGAATATTACAAGCTAGTTTTTCTTCCCCAGTTGAGCTGTTTTAGCTTGGTCCGAGGAGATATTCAAGAATTGTCACCTTCTGACAATCACTTGGTTCGATCCCTGGAAACACACTTTGTTTAGTCAGTAGTTCTAACGAGTTGAAAATTTTAACGTGTCAAAACCGGAATCTTTCATTTGTGAAGAAATCCTTAATTTACAGGAAATTTGACCCGAGGTCATGGAAAATGAGTGAATGATGACTGAATAATGTTATAAATGATTATATAAATAAAAGTTTTTGCCAAAGAAAAACTACATCCTAACTAATAGGGAATAATACATGTTTTCACTGAATAATGATACATACTTTTTTAGAAAGGGAAGGAAAATAATCTGATGACTGAATAATAACGCTATGAATTTATGAGTAAAAGATTTCGTTCAAGCAATGCTCGACACTTTTTACAATAATCTTATATAGGAAGAGATTATCTATTATATTAACATTCATGCATTTTTAGGGGGTTACATTATCATGAAATCGTCAACAGTGGTTGCCAACCAAACTGCGCGTCTCATGAGTGACGTTATTTATCAAGAACAACCCGTCTGTATTACGTTCTGGTATTACATGCATGGAGAAAATCCCGGTACCTTAAATGTCTACGTAAAGAACATGGGTGAAAAGAAAGATGCTGTATGGACGAAATTTGGCGACCAGGGCTTGGCTTGGAGATACGCGGAAATCGAGATCGCCAAACCTGAGAAAAGAAATAAGGTAGGTCTTTTTTTTTTTTTTTTTTTAAGTTTTGACAATATAAGAATGGTTGCAACATAACAGTACGTTATGTTTATAAAATATGGCGTTTGGATTCAAGGGAGATTCAAGAAATGGTCAAGCAATAACTGAGCGATACGAAAACAATAAGAAGTAGATGAGATATAGCTAGACATGGGCTGTGGAATGAGAACAGTCTTGCGCCGTAGATTAAATAAAGGGTTCAATTCAGAATTCCCTGTAGGAAGGCCTGAGAGCACAACGGTTCAAACGTTGTGATAAAAACAAGAAAGATAAGAACAGTAATCTAAATAGTCTAAATATTCAAAACACCCGCATAAAGCAAAGATTTTTTAAAATTCAACTTTGACCTAACAAAAGGCAAATTAGCCTACAAGGTAGAGTAGTAGCTGTATATTCAACATGCAAATTTGAATTTTATTAATCAAATGGGACAGAGTTTATAACTAATTGTAAAACTTTAATCTGGCATAAAACAAAATAGTGGCGTTTGGGAAAGAAAACTGAGATGTGCCAAGTGGAAAAAAACTCAAAATCCAGTAATTTTGCGAGTTGTTAAATGTACCTGACACGGTATAATTATATGTAATACCCACGCTGTAAATTTTGATGAAATCACGTGAAGTTAAATAAGTATAATATCAAAAATAGCACTGATTCGCAGAAATTTCTTTTTCTATTTATGTGTAATGAAGTAAAATTGTACATTACAAATGAAAATACAATACTTAAATCTCTAACATTACATTTTATTCAACATCGGATTTTATTAATTATTATGAAACAGTGTGTGCGCCCGCACACTGGACCTTCCTCCGAAACGTGGACCTTATATTCTTGTCTGTGATGTTTGAGGGATTTTTTCTTGTATAACGAATTTTTCACACGTTTGTAAACGACAAAGAACCTGGACTCCTCGGCCAGTAGGACCTCTGTCTAGTCAGCCCTGTATCTGACTTTTCTGAAGAATATTGATTGAAAAATCTATTATAACATAATCTAGGACAGGGTTTCTCAACTATTTTTGTTTATCAAAGAATGTTTCAGTTTATTCTTAGCAGCAGAGATTAGTTCCGTGTTCACAGAGATAACAGCATACTTGAAAGGCAATAAAACGTACAGAAATCACAGGAAAGCATAGCAAATTGTATGTAATGAGAGGAAGAAGTTATTTCGTATTATTACACGCCCTGTCACAGAGAGAAGTTACACATATGTTGCCTGCCTGAGTGTTCTTAGCGAAGAGGTAAGATTTTATGTCTTTAGGCGGGATGTCCGTATTTCCGGCAGGAACAGTTTTTGTTGCATGCTGGGAGTATTTTTTATTATTTTTAATTTTTATTTAATTTATACAACGTTTAAATATTATTGTTTTATTTTATTTAGAATTTGAATTATTATATTTTATTTTTATTTATAATAATAATAATATAATGTCCCTAGAGTGAAAAGGGTGTATTGAGCAGAAAAGGAGGATAACCACTGATCCAGGGTGAGAGATATTCTACAGATGCATTCAATAATGCAATTTTGATATCATCGTATGTGTGCCTTGATATTTGTCTCCGTCTCTCAGTATATACAACTTTGCATGTATAGATCCGATGAAAGTAGATATTGTATAGATATTTGTGATCTAGCTCTTTCGACCATAATTATAGCCGTTATCAAAATCAGGAAAAAATCTGGATATTATTATAGTCTCAGTAGATTGCATGTAACTATCTGCTGTTAAATTAATTTGAAATCCCAGTTCAAAAACTTATCTCAAATTTGGATATTTTTAAGTTATGAAAAGGATTTCAATCTTAAATGTTTTTTACATCTTACAATTAATATTTTATAGTATCAGCATGTTGTTTGCGAGTATTCGGTGTTTATTAGTGTAAAGAAAGTGTTTATGACTATGATAATTAATATAAGTACAAATTAACCTACAGGATAGAGTGACAGTTGTATATTCAATATTCAGATTTGAATTTTCTGAACTACATTAGTTTATAACTAATTACAAAACTTAGTTTAGTCTGACATAAAGGTGAAATCTGGAAAAGTACATTGAGGTGTGACAAGTGAAAAAGGTACGATGCTTTTTTAAATTTTACTATTATAGTTTTAGAATGTTGTTTGAGAGTATTCGGTGTTTATTAGAGTAAAGGAAGTGTCTATGGCTCTGTTAATTAATATAAGTACAAATTGAACTTTGATCAAACAAAAGGCAAATTAACCTACAGGATAGAGTCACGGTTGTATATTCAATATTCAGATTTTAATTTTCTGAACCACATTAGTTTATAACTAATTACAAAACTTAGTTTAGTCTGACATAAAAGATGAAATCTAGAAAAGTACATTGAGGTGTGACAAGTGAAAAAGTTACGATGCTTGCTATAAAAAAATAAAATCAAAATCCAGGCATTTTGCGAGTGTCAGAAACCCGGTATTACTTCATGCACAACACATATTATTATAGTGTATATTAATGTACGTATTTATGGTCTTGTACTGCAGCAGCCTGCGAAATGATCTCGCAAGCTTTTGTCTGTGTGTTCGGACAGCGGTAAGTGATTCGTCCCGCACCACGCTAGCTAGATGTGACACGTGATCGGTTTAATGTGGGTCGCTTGTGCACGTACGCCCAGGCAGGTTCAAAAATAGCCCGACCCCGGTAACCATTGGTTGCACTGGCATCGGTATTAAGATTGATCCCTCCTCTTTAGTGCAATGAAGTAGGTACTGGTGCGGGAAACTGTTTCCCGGGACTGGGCAACACTCCATAATATTTTCAGTTGCACTCCGTCCGAAGATAGACACAACTAAGAGATGAAAGGTAGCTTATCTGCCAGGTAATACATTGATCCCCAGCCAAAAGGCCTAGATAAAGGTGTAATTTTTCAAACCCACGGCATCGAACGACGGAAACCGAATAAGTTAATCCCCCGCTAAACAGTTATCATAGATAAAACAAGTTCGTCTGCTGAATTATTTTTAGATTATTATTAAAAGAAATGTTCGTACGACGAGCTAGAAAGAAGGGAATATTAAAGAGTTTAATGTCTCCTGGCAATACCTCATAAGAAAATCGACTATTCCGTTTTGCTTGCCTAGAAAAACAAGATATATAAATAAAAAAAAGGAAGAAGGAATAATGTTTAAGGTCTGTTTCAATTTAAAGGTTTCCAATTTAAAATCTTTTTTATTTGTACACATTTCTTAAGATAACGACCAGAATTCATATTTATGATTATTATTGCAATATTTTTTTAAAGTTGTTAAGCTCAAATATTTAAAGCCGCAACAAGGGAATTTCTACGGATATTTTGTTGTCGTCGAACTCACCATGAACTTATTGAATAATTAACATAAGAAGAGTTAAGAAATAAGATTCATCCGAAAATTAAAATAGGAAAACTGTGAAATTTTGCACGGGTTTTCCTAGTACATTTTTAATGTTACCATTTTTTTAAATTAATAATTTACTATATTTTGTAGATATACTTCGAGGGAATTCGAAATGTTGGTTATGGAGACATTTCTTTAGATGACGTTGACCTTTTGCTTGACAACTGTCCACCAAGAGGTAAGATGAAATTATTTTTTTACATTTTCTCATGATTCGTTTTAGCAACGAACAAATCAAGCCGCCAGAGCTGTGGGTATGTCAGTCGTGACTGCTACCAAAATCATCTGCAAGATGGTTACAAACTCTTGATGGACTGTGTACTGTATGTAAACGCTCCATAGTTGTTTATTTTGACAACTACACAGGACATAATTCCGTGGTTATCGGATTGGACATTGATCCGCCATTGTATAATTTGTATTCTAATTCGATACGTGATAATTTCGGGTCTGGTCAGATGGAACGTTCAATCTTAGAATAAGTAGAGACTGATATTTGCACTTGAATTACAACACAGAAGATAATTTTTTAAATTATCTTGTAGTGAGAATGAAAAATCAAACAAACGCGTAAGAATTGCGTAGAATTTAAGTATCCACTTTAGTGTTGGTGTTTTACATATAATAATTAACTACTGATAATAATACTAACAAAAATGATTGAGAAAAGTCTTCCAATATTTCTAAACAGTTAAGAGCGTGATTTAAGAAAATATAAAGAAAAGAAAAAAAAAGTGTTTGACAATGTTAAACAATATTTCAACAGAATTAAAGTTATATTTAAAAAAGTTAAAATATATAAATGTATAAAAATTATAAGTCTTTTTACAAACGTTGCATGTCTACGATTTATTACTGACTGAATACAGTAATTGTGGCACAAGGCTGAAATAAAAGAGCGGCGATGAGTCGAGGTTGGTCGGCACTAACTATCCTATACATGACTAATTAGATTCACCACTCATTCATTCATTACAATTTACTCAAACATCATAAGAATCTATACGTCACCTAGGCTAAAAACAAACTGAGAATTTCGGCTTGGATCATAAGGAAAATCTTGGCATAAGCCGGGAAGGACACTTAATCACTAGGTACACAAGAAGAGTCTATCTTAACCAGGGGGAAGGCTTCACAGGAAACCGCCCTGTTTGTGACTGGGGGGGGGGATTTAAAAAGTAAAATCAAGGCTAGTGCCATTCACGTGAACCAGTCTCGCCACAGTTTACCCATGTTTCTCTGAAATCTCTCAATACTAACCGCGTTCTTGTAATTACTTGTAATAAACGCTTCAAAACGAATGAAACGCCGTCAGCATGCTTTCACGCATTTACCAGGACAGACGTTTTTTTTTTTTAATTACAAGACAAGCAACGATAATATAAGATAATGCGCCGAGGAAACGATGTTGGCAAACTGAACTAACGCATTCTTATTCCTGTAGTGAGCATTATTTTCACTTGTGACGTTATCCTAGACTGTTTCTATTATTATTATATTTTTTTTCAGATTTCTGCGATTTTGAAGAACCGGATATTTGTGGATACGAACAGGGTGATACTGACGCCTTTGATTGGGTCTGGGGAAGCGGACATACACCTTCAATTAGAACCGGGCCCAAAAGCGACCACACGTACAAAACAAAGTTTGGTATGCATGAACATTTTCTCGTCAAATAAAGGGAATATATAGAAAGAAAGAAAAGGTTTGTCTAAACAGATGCCAGGACAATATGGATTTCCTTCTTCCCCCATTCATATATTTTAAAACGTTTTGCTTAAATTTAGTTCTTTCAACGTATTTCTGTGAAATTTTCCCTTTGCTAAATTCTTAGGAATCTCTGCCGAGTTGACATGCTTAGTCTTCTCTTAAAATGTCTACATAAATCGTGAGTTTGGCACGTATTTGAAAACTAAACAGGGTGATTTGAAGCACATTCTCTTACTTATGTTAAAATCGTTGAATTTCTCAAATAGAGTCCGTGATTTTTTAGTCATACTGTCACTTATTATTAGATATGTTAATTACATATTCATTTTCTATGGCTCTTAGGTTACTTTATCCCAGTACGATCACCAAGAGAAGCAATGTCGAGCCTGGTCAGTACCTAGATGGGTGACCACTTGGAAATACCAGGTCCTGTAAGCTTGTATATGCAGGTGATGTTATGGAAATGGCTCGGAATTGTTAATCGGAAAGCAAAGTTTCAATTATTGTTGGGTTCATTTTATTCACTTATGCTCAAATACCATTAGGAAAGGCATGAATCCAATTCTTCTCTCCCCAGCTATAGATTAATTATAATAATACCTGTAGTAATACTTATGTGTCATGCGTGATACACATGTAGGCGATCATGTATCTTTCGATACATGAGTGACGGGACAGATTTTTTCCCGCAGCAGGTTGCCATTTCTTTCTGCGGTAGACCATTTGTCCTTCAAGGCTATAGAACCCGATCTGTCCTGCTATTTACTCATAGCTGGGGGGTGGGGAAGAGGATTCATACATTTCTCAAGGGTATTAGAACGTAAGTGAATGCAATGGATTCGACTGGAATTCGAACAATTCTTCAATCCAAGCCGTTATTCATTGCTCTACTTTTATTACTAAACCATTATCTAGCTTAAAATAACCTGCAAACGGTTGATAAGTCGTAGAAACTCAAACAATTAGGTTAGTTTATTGTTAATTTCGATGACACTGTGGAGTCTTTTGTTTTTTGTACGTTGTTAGCGAAAACAGTGTAAGAAGGAAGTTCGGAAACATTACTCTTGATGATTTTTACGTAATTGAGGACGGGTACGGTTTTTCTCCAAGAAAAATCCAAAGTCTACATTCCTCCCAAAACTCCCTCCTTGTCATAAGTACTAATATATAATGTATTTATATAATATATAATATATAATTATATTATATAAGTATATTATATAATGCGACTATAAATATATTATATAAGTATATTATATAATGAGAATATAAATATATTATATAAGTATATTATATAATGAGAATATAAATATATAAGTATATTATGTAATAAGAATATATCTATATTATATAATATATAATGCCTTAAGTACTGATATATAATATATTATGTATTTATATATATATAATGTATAAGTATATTATGTAAGTATATTATATAATAAACATATAAGTATATTATATGTCATAAGTATTAATATATAATATGTGTAATGTATTTTTTATATTATATAATAAGAATATAAGTATATTATATGTCATACGTACTAATGTATAATATATAGGAAATAAGTATATTATATAACTATATTATAAGAATATAAGTATATTATATGTCATACGTAGTAATATATAGTATATAATGGTATTTATCAATTCACCCACAGGAATTGAATGTGGCACAAGGCCTTTTTAATGTGGGTATGTATATAATGTATTTATATATTATATAATGTATAAGTATATTATATAAGTATATTATATAAGTATATTATATAATAATATTATATAAGTATATTATATAATAAATAATGTATAAATATATTCTATAAGTATATTATATAATATATAATGTCATAAGTACTAATATATGCCTCATAGTATTTGTTGTTTCGTCTTTGTTGCGTGTAGATGTTCTTTTCCAAAAATTTCGGACGTGTACTCCCTGGCTTTCATTGGGTTTCTGTTTTGTTTTGGAATATCATCAAATGTTCTTCCAAAAGAGCATGCGCATCCTCTCTTATACTCATCTCTTCCGGTTCTTGCATCTTTTTTTTTCTTAGGTTTAGTCAGTTCTTACCTCTGCACTGAACTTGTAACCTACTTTCTCCCGCATCAAGACTATGGATGTTAAGAGAGAGTAACCAAAACAATTCGTTTATTAAAATTCAGATAAAAAAACATCATTTATTTATAATTATATACATACTCTTCACCTTGTTCAAATTATAATTGCCGTTTTTTTTTTTCTGGGAAAATAAATTGAAAAATGATTTATTTAGTCAAAGGCTACTACATTTCGTTTTAATGGTAAATCGTAAATTCTCTTTCCAAAATATTTTTCAGAGAGCAGACGATTAGATAGAAGTCTTCTTCCATAGAATTCCAATTAGAACTTCTCCATAAGGATATGATGAAACTGTTTGAAAATGATATAAAATTCCGATCTTCATTTTCACGCTTGGCTTACTAATTCGCTTTTTTTGTGTATAGCATAGGATTTGTTTTCTTCAGGTTCCTTATTTCCTTACGTCAATCATTCTTATTTCAATTTCATTCCGTAGATGATTTTTCTTACTCTCTTTTTTCTATTATACGTGATCTGCTGTTCCCAATTTCACAGTTACTGCATCGGCTATGACTTTTCAGTGATCTCAGAAATTTGTTTTACGTCGGATAGTGCACACGTGAATTTCCATTACCAAGTTACCCAAATGGGGAAAAAAAAACGATTGTTTTTAACAGAATACATTTGCAAACCTTCCTCAATGAAACGAATTTTACTTTTATTTTCACTTTACCTGACAGGTCATTATATGTACATCGAAGTTTCGGGTAAATCGAGGGATGACCACGCTCACCTCTACAGTCCAGTCTATCCGGCAACTAGCCAAGAACGATGCTTGACATTCTGGTACAACATGAACGGCGAAGACGTTGCAAGATTGAACGTATATTTGTACCAAAATAATAAATTTGGCGATCAGATTTGGTCAATTCAGATGGACCAGGGTCCACATTGGCATTTGGCAACTGTTCCAGTCAAATCGGCAACACCTTTCCAGGTAAGAAAACTAAAATATAATCACTAAGATATAAACAGACTGAGATAGATAGATAGATATAGACAGATGAGATCAGACTAAGCGAAATAGATCGATACGAACAAACTTAGACGAATAAGACATGAACAAAGTAATGCAGATAGATGGATAGTGTTATGGTAATTTAGCACACGCACATGATATTTCTTCGATGGAGCACAAGTTTGCGAGCGGTTTTTGTAGATGTATGCTTGTTAGTTCACTACCTTTTGAGTTAAACATTGTTGTATACAACCTAGTTTTCATCACCTGTTAGGAAATATTTCAGAAACGCTTAGTAAGAATGATACATTTGTCATTACAATTACATTACAATTGATTCCCAAAAATGGAAATTACTTTGACTAGTTCCCTCGGCAGTTTTTTTCTAAGGCAGTGAAATTGAAACATATAAGGAATAGTTATCTCATTACCCTAAAAATGTTGTATTTGCTTCTCCGTTACAGTGAATCTGAAAATTAACTGTCAAATAATATAAAATATTACAAACACACTGAATTTGACAAGCGTAATTTCATGCTGACTGCTTGCGTCTGCTGAGAGTAATTCTATATAAATTAAATGATAATAATAATAATTGTGAGATTAGCCGTTTCCTTATAAGGAAACTTTCGGCATTCATTAACCGAACAGTTAGCGTTACTGTCGATGAAAAGTTATAAAGTCTTTCTTTAAATTTTTTTTTCAGAAACATATACTTCTGTTACCGCTCTTTCTGGTATTGATGTCAGTTTCCTTCCTAACCTTTTGTTTAAGGTGGTGTGGACGTTCAACATCTTAATTATATTATTATTTTTCCTTCTACTGACATCTACTATTTATTTTAGTTATGGATGCTATTTGAAGTCTACAGTGGTGTGGTTTTTGCTATTTGGTAATGTTCTTTGCTTGTGATTATATAGCGCCAGTCTACGAGATTTGATGAAAGATAGTCTTCTATCCTAATCCTTGTTTGAAGCCATTTTTAATGATGTGAGACAATAGTTGTACATAGTTTATATATTTTTCGGAACGACTTGGACGTCATGCATGGATTCCATATGAAATCCTACGTCTGGTGAAACATTGAATGCATGGCTCTGATTCTCAGTCTACTATTTTTCATTTTGTAGAATTTTGTAGTGTTGAACAAAACTATTCCAAGCACACGTTCAATTTCCTTATTTCTTAGACTGAATTTTTCTTAACTGGTTCGTACATGAATTTCTCAATGGTAGATTCATATCTATTATGTGATACTTTTAATGTTAACTCAGTCAGTCAGTGCCATACGTGATACTCACATTGGGCGATCTTGTCTCTTTCGATTCGTGGCTGACTATGCAGAGATCTTTCTGCAGTAGGTTGCCATTTCTTTTTGCGGTAGGCTGGTTGCCAACCAAGGCTATAGAACCAATTATGTCCTTCTACTGAACTCTTAGCTGCGGTAGAAGAGATGGATTTATACCTTTCCCGAGGGTATTTGCACCTAAGTGAATGTGACGAACCCGACTGGAATTGGAAATTAATTGATAATAGAAAACAAATTTTACTTTATTTTGAAATGAAGTACATTTCATGTGACACGAGGCCGATGGAAAAGTGGGCAAATGCTGGTCTACACTGACTATCCTACACTTAGCTGATCTGATTCACGACCCATTCATTCATACAATTGGTTCAATCACCATAAAGAACACATCCATCTTCATTCAATACAACATTTACCAAAATACCACATATTCGCAGGGGACCTACTAAAACCCCAAGTTATATATATATATATATATATATATATATATATATATATATATATATATATATATATATATAAATACAAAAATATAAAAAAAAAACATTTCATGAAATAATGGTCGGAGGATGAACCATAAAATGAAATGAACAAAACATTAAAATTTAAACAAAATTATGTCAGTAGGTCCTTCCATCCTAAAAAAAAAAAAGAGCCACTGCTCTATTCTGCAGGTAAGCAGAAGCAAGAAGATAAGAAATTTTATAGTCGGTATTTTGTGTATCCAAAATCTTAGTTACTGATATATTTATCTGAATTTATTTTCTTTCAAATCTGTTTCTTTTCTTACATTCTTGATGCTACGGCAATAAGATTGATAGTTGTAAGTGTACGCCTGCTTGCTTATCAACATTATCTACGAACTGGTGTTCATTTTTTTCTTTTTCTTTTTTACCTTGCAGATAGTTTTTGAAGGCGTTCGGGGAAAAGGAGTAATGGGAGACATTGCTATTGACGATGTCAAATTATCCAAAGAGGCTTGTGATCCCGTCGCATTCTGTACATTCGAGGAAGGTATTTGCGGTTGGGAAAATCTCCATGACATCGGTGGAGCCGACTTGGACTGGCAAAGAATGAAAGCCTCCACCGTACGAAGCGAAAATGGGCCTTCAGTGGATCACACGATCGGTGAAAAGTCAGGTAGGTTTCACATTCGGAATCGATGTCAAGGATGTGACAAGTGGTGAAGGGAAAATCGGTGAACCGTGTTCGAATTTCAGTCGATTTCGTTAATTTTTGCACAAACACCCTTAGAAAATGTATGACCCCCATCTCTTCTCACCCCCCCACTATTGGTTGCATAGTAGGGCACACTGGACTCTGCAGACTTGTTTGGCAGCAAGTATAGGAGAAAAACATGTTTAAATTCAAAACCGGCTGGACATGGGACTAGCTGGCAACTTCATCCCATAAAGACCTAGTTGCTATGGAAACCACGACCGCAGCAACTAGCACGTTCAGACTGTGACCTCTCCACCCCTACTTAAAGGTCGAGTCTACCAGACTTAAGTGAAATACTGGGTTTACCAAGGCAGGGGTAAAAGTTAGAAACTTGAACAAATCCAAACTATCACAAAAGTGTGTCCTGTTGTTTGTTCTCTACGATGCCAAATGATACACATATTGATTGATTTGCTTTTTATGGCTTATCAACCTCTTACGTCAGAAAATAATTTTAGATTACAATAATGTTTGGAAGATAAAGAGGATTTATAGATACAACTTCTACTAATTAATCCATAACTGGGGTACATTCATGCCTTTCCCAATGATATTTGTGCTCAAGTGAATATAACGAATCCAAATGGAATCGGAACTCGGCTCTCTAATTCCGAGCCGTTATCAATTACACCGACCCCACATCCAGGATTACAGCACCTGGTATTCCCAAGCGGTCAACCATCTAGATATTAAACTCATTGTTGTTTAGCTTAGGTGGTCGTATGAGAACTGATGTTTCAACTTGATATGGTCGTAAGCCACATATATTGATGTATAGTCTATACGTTTGGTAAATACGCAGCCATAGTCAACCAGAATTTGGTAACAAACCACGAGCATAATTAGTACTGTTGATTTCTTCTTTTTATTTCTTATTTTTATTTCTTATTTTTATTTCATTTTATTTCTTCTTTTACACAGGATTCTACATGTTGATAAATGCAGGACTAAAAATTTCTGGTTCTGCCCAGTTGAAGTCACAGACAATTCCTCTGTTGCCAAATAATCCCAAATCGTATTGCTTCCATTTCTGGTACAATGCACATGGTACGCAAGTGGGTCAGTTGAATGTTAAAATCACTTATCATGGCGATGAACCCGAAATAATCTGGAGCGAAATGCCTGAAAACAAGACTGGCGGATCGAAATGGCATCACGGAATGGTGCTTATTGAAGAACCGTATTCTCATTTTGAGGTAACTTTCTCAGACAAATTTTATTTTTCCAAATTCTTGCACAGCTATCTAATACTGAATAGGGTGTAAATTAAACAAGGTCGATGTTTGAAATTCAAAATTCAGGAAACGCAAAACAAAAAATGAATAAATCGATCAATAAGAATAATATTTTTCAACAGATTAGTCAATGGAAATTTGCAATATATCATGAAAACCTCGAGACTTACAGACACATCAAGTTGAAACACCAATTCCCGTACGATCATTGAAGTCAAGCAACTTCGAATCTGGTCAATACCTGGATGGGTGACTGCTTGAGAATACTAGGGGCTGTAAGCTTGGATGTGAGGCTTATGAGAGCCGAGTTCTAATTTCAGTTCGGTTCGTTATATTCACGCACGCACTCTTGGGAAACGTAGGAATCGATCTCTTCTCTCCCTATCTATGAGTTAAGCAATAAGACCTGTATCAGTAAAATCATTATTATCACGAAAGAAATTCTTGCAATCTAAAAGTACGTTCTACCTTTAAATAAATCGTAAAAAAAACAGATCAATCGAATCGAAAACTTCCAATATTTTCTACACATTTCAAATGATTTAGAAGATATCTCTTCTTCAATTAAAGTCTTTGGATAAGTGGTTCGGGTTTCTGTTGTAAAAAAACATTCTTAATATGGTTCAATGTGGTTTTACAGAAAGATGAGAATATCACGGACATAACATGTGACAAACAATGAAGAAAGGGGGATTGGAGAATTCAACACTCACAGGAAAAAATTAAAAGTAATAGAACCAGAGAAAAACATTGAGTTACGTACCAAACAAGCTTGTGTAAATGGATGGCAAAACAGGGACTAAGAGGAATAGTGAAGAAGAGTTGGGAAGGGTTTTAATTTTGGTGAGCAGTTCCACGACCAATATCTTGCTGCTGCGTTAACTTTCGTAATGATTTTCTTGGAATCTGCAGCACACTGTCAGAAATGTCCAAAAGTTTCTCCCTCGATAGCTTTTCTGGCCTTCAACAACGTTTGTCATCGTCCATTGATCCTTTTCCCTAAATCTATCTGCAAAGTTACGAACTGCATTGCAATGCGGAACGGGTTATCTGAAAATTTATCAACAAAATCGCTGTCGCACCGAATCTGTGTATCTGCCAACTTATCGAAATACGTGTTCGATGAGTAATTCACATCCTTCTTAAAACCATATTGGGGTAAAATCTGAAATCTAAAAATATGATTAGAAAAGTTCACAGTAACAGAGAGAGAGAGAGAGAAAGAAAGAAAGAGAGAAAGAAAGAGAGAGAAAAAGAAAGAAAGAGAAAAAGAAAGAAAGAAAGAGAAAGAGAGAGAAAATGTAGGTAAAAGTTTGTCACGTAGCTGATTGATATTACCTTCAGCATTTCGGCTCCAAAGTTTCGAGACGAATCTGTTCGTCCACTCTTCAGGGGGGGGGTACCAGCAATTTGCAGCTTATTTTTTTTTTTTTTTTTCAAGTTTTTCTTTTTTATACGCATATCATCAGGAGGCACGATGGAGTAAGGATAGCAGCTCGGATTGAGGAATCGGAGAGACGAGTTCGAAATCAATTCGAATTCATTACATTCACTTATTTGCTAATAAGAAAGAAAAGGTATGAATCCACTTTTTTCTCCGCCCATATCAGGACAGGCCGGTTTCTATAGCCTTGGATAGCAACTGGTCTACCTCAGAAAGGAATGTCAACCTTGTCAGTTATGTATCGTAAGGTACATGATCGCCTAAGCGTGTACCACACATCGCACATAACTGACTGATAGGTTAACTGTTATGGTCCAGGTTAGGACCAAGGAAGAACAACACGAACACAAGAGTACAAATAGGTATATTAGACGAAATAATAATACAAGATTTAGAAGGTGTTAGTATGAATGTCAGTCTGGTTTGGAGTGAACTACTATCGGATTGACTCGATTCGATCCTTTCTCTTGAGAGGCGTAGTATACATAGTGTTAGGAAGAGTTCATTCTGTAGTTATAGGTAAGGACCCATGACATTAAGGAAAAGAAATTGTCTAACAGGATAAGTAGAAATGTAAAAATGGTGTTTAAGGGTTAAAAATTAAAAAAGTAAATATTTAAACAGAGAATTTAAATATGGTTTAGCATTCAACTCTGGTTCCTAGATAAAGCAGATAGCTGATAAAATACGTTTACTGGAAACTGATATTGTAAGTTTAATGTATTTTTGAAGAACAGTTATCAGTGGGAAGTGACTTATCGACCAGAACGGGATTAGTGTGCTGATAGGTAATACTTGGATATATTTTTTTAATGAACTTCACCTGAATTGGCTAGGTCAAGTGAAATCATTAATCATTGTTATCGAGAAAGATGTCTGTATATAAGCCAGCGGGCATTTCGCTTAGGGTTCATTTTTCCATGTAGGCGGGGGGAGAAGAAACCGGTTAGATTATATGCATCAAATATGGCCCGCAAACGAGCCATATTTGATGACACAGTGAATTCTGAGAAAACCCTCAAGCATAATTTCTTAGAAGTTAAATTCTTTTGTCTTTTCGCAATAAATTTGGTCCGTTTATCAAATAACTTTTCTCCCCTTCAAGACGACCAAAAACCAGAAGTGAAGGGTTACCATTCTCTGCGTGATACCGATTTAATTGTTTTTCAACAATGTCACAAAGACAGAATTGTGGCTCTAACTACTGGCGATCGCCGTCAAACAGACGGATGGAACTGGGAAAGGCTTAAGCTCTGTTCAAGTAAAGCGGAACAGGGAAATCCATCGGCTTTGTTGGCACTTTTTCCTGGGTATGAGGTAGTAAGCTGATGATGAAGAATTACCCGATCCACCCGGTTATATCTGGTGCAGTAAACCAACCAATTTTAGTTGTACTGTGGCAAGGAGCTGACCACACCCCAGTCAAACCTGTTATATTTATTGGTTAGATCTTTTAATATTTATTGCTTAGATGTAAAAGATCTAAGCAATAAATATTTTAATAATTTATTTCATAAAATAAAGAATAAAAAATATATAATATAAATATAACAAATAAATATAAATAATATATAAAAAATTAAAAGAATATTTTACTATTTTAATCTTTTAATATTTATTGCTTTTTTCAATTAAAATAAAATAAAATAATAAAATAAAAAAGTAAAAATAAAATGCATAAAAAAATATATAAAGAATAAAAAGAAAAAAATTGCATAAAATATATAAAAATATATAAATAAAAAAAAAAATAAAATTAAGTAAATATAAAAAAATAAAAATAAATATAAAAATAAAAAAATATAATAAAAAATTAAATAAAATATGAAAATAAAATATTTTAATCTTTTAATATTTATTGCTTAGATCTTTTAATTTTTAATATTTTATTTCATAAAATAAAGAATAAAAGATATAAAATATAAATATAAAAATATATAAAAACATAAAAAAATATTTTACTATTTTAATCTTTTAATATTTATTGCATTTTCTAATATATTCACCTTTTATTTTATAAAATAAAATAAAAAATAGCAAAAAAGCGTAAATAAAATAAATAATAAAAAAAAATATATAAAGAATAAAACAAATAAAAATTACATAAAAATATACAAATAAAAAGTTATAAAAAATAAAATTAAGTAAATATAAAAAATAAATATAAAAATAAAAATATAAAAAACTAAATAAAAATTATGAAAAATAATTTTTTTTAACCATTTGATATTTATTACTTTTTAAATGCAGTGTAACCCGGATATAAGAGAGTTGTCGGGACCGGAGAAGAAGTCTGTTATATCCGGGTTTCTCTTATATCCGGATTTGGTCTATTTTAACACAGGCTCTAATTTGGGACCAGAGACAATCTCTCTTATATCCGGGTTTCTCTTATATCCGGGTCTCTTATATCCGGGTTACACTGTATTTTAACTTTTTGTTTTATAAAATAAAATAAAAAAATGAATAATAAAAATATATAAAGAATAAAAGCAAATAAAAAATTGCATGAAATATATAAATAAAAAATTATAAAAAATAAAATTAAGTAAATATAATAAAATAAAAAACAAATATAGAAATAAAAATATAATAAACAATTAAATAAAAATATGAAAAATAAAATATTCTAATCCTTTAATATTTATTGCTTAGATCACTTAAGGAAACTACTATTCTTTGACAGTATTGGCATGTCCTAAAGTATTAACTCCGACTGAACTAATCCCCATTTAAAACAATCACTAACAATCATGTGACTATGTGGGCGTTGCCTTGATAATTTCCATGGTTTTTTTTTAATTTTTTTGTACGGATTGAAACTTTCTCAAACAATTTTGGCCATGGCTTCTGTATTGAAAACAAAAACGAATGTTTGTTTTGACCGTATTTAGAAAATAAGTTTTCCTCGTCTGAATTATATATGGTTTGATCCTTCAGATCGTCCTGGAAGGAATTTCTCGTCCCGCGTCCAATAGTTACATTGCGGTGGATGACCTTCAGCTTTTGCCAGGAATCTGTCCCAACAGTAAGCAAACACTGATTTTTTTTAAAAATCATTTCACTCCAGGGAGAGCAATAAAGCCACTAAGACGCAAACTGAGTGTGAAATAATAAGAGAGCCATAGAAGAACTGGATTAAGACAAAAGATAACGATTGCTATAGCATATAAAGCTTTGAAGATCAAAGTTGACTGAAAAGCAAGTAGATAGAGAAGAGTTCAACAAAGGCGAAGTAAGAGAGAAGGAACTGACTGCAGAGAACTTACGGTTAAATTTAGCTATTTTAACTGTAAAATAACAGAAACTGTCTGCGAATCTGGCGTTGCGCTTAAATTTATAAAGTCGAGCTATCAAACGAGGAAAGCTCAACAGAACAATTACCATGAAAATACTTATAGAAAACGAAAAGGGAAGCTAAATTACGGGGTGAGAAAGTGGCTGAAGCCGAGATGCTAGGTCAGGATCGTTAATATTGCAGATTCTTTTTTTTTATATTCTTATCAAGAATGTCTAAATACACAGCAGACAGACTATATCAAATGTGATCGCAATATTCCATGCATAGACGAATAAAAGACTTATAAATACGTAAGATAGATTCTGACGAAAAAACTGTTACTGTTGACACATTGAACTAACTTTCATAGCAACACACCTAGCAATTGATTCAATATAATCTTAGCCCAAGCAGAATCAATGAGTCACCTTCCTGGTGTGGTCAGCATCGCCTGTACTGATGGAAGGTAAAAAAAGGTTTTCTAATACGATAAAGGGAGGCTCGGTGGAGTAATGGATAGCGACTCGGATTGAGGAATCGTAGAGCCAAGTTCGAATTCCAGTCGAATCCATTACACCCAATTACGTACTAATACCCTTGACAAAGGTGTGAATCCTCTTCTCGCCTCAGCTATCGAAAGATACATGATTGTCTATATCGTGTATCACGAAAGGCACATAAAAGAAAACTATAAATGAGAGCAGTTTCGTTTTGTAGGCGCTCAAATTAACAAGCCATTTCTTACCCCAGTTAACAACAGATTTTAGGTCTCTTTGAGATCAGCAGATAATTTGACCTTAAGGAACCTATCAAACTTACCACTGACTGGAGTAAATAAGATTTGTTAATTTTATATCGGAAAACCCTCATTGTTAACCATCGCACTAGGGTGAAGCGTAGGCAGGTGTAACATAAATATATTTACGATTCGTAACCTGCTATCATTTCGTAATAAATACTCACTTCAGTTTATTTTTACTTGAACAGTGGTCGAATCAAAATTTACTTGTCAGTCCGGAGAGAAAATATCATCAAGCAAAGTATGCGACTTCATACGTGACTGTCCGGCTTCTGATGACGAGGCAAACTGCGGTAAGTAGACAATTTCTTTTACCTGTCGTCTTAATACTTTTTTTTACAGTGAGGTTATCCTTGTACAAGACCCGGGAGCCACTACGGGTAGAGGTTTACTGAGTAAACGACACGGTTTATGCAAATATATGTGCAAGATAACTGTTAACCCTAGACTTGAACAGGTTGAGATTGAAGTGACCTGAAAACCATCCACTTGGTAGTCGGTTCCAAAGGGCATTGGTTCTCGGGGAGAAGCTGTTCGAGTAGAACATAACTTCTCACTAATGGAATACAGAGGGGGTGGTTCTCTATAATGGGCGTAGAATGGCGGGTCCTAGCGGTGACGGTTAGAACTACTGGAACTAATGAACGTAGTTTGATCACTTTCCATGGAAGTAACAATAGAGCGGTGAGAGGCTTGCAACATTTTGTCTGTGAGAGAGGGGTTGCAGGGTGGCAAACAGTTTGTCACCCACAAGGACGCGGAGATGCTTCTGGACACTATCGAGAGTGAAAAGTGGGGATTGGGTAGATCCTGTCCAAATATGACAGTAGTAATCCATTTTCGGCCTGATCTGGCTCTTGCAACGGTAGAGGATAGCTTAGGTACTTACTAGAGCGCTACAGGTAACCGAACATTTTCCCTTCATCTTTAGCGATGGATCATATGTACGAGTTCCACTTGAGGTCTGAGTTTGAGACACAATAGTTGCTCAAGGCACTGAGCCTCACTGAGGGAAGACCCATTCATCATGAGTGATGTTAATTCAAGGTTCGCGTAAGTAATTTAGACAGCAAACCATTCCTACTTTAACCGATTTCAATTTTTGGCATCATTCCAATACTCTTTCGTTGATGTTATGGTAATTTACCCACGCAAGCATGGACTCTACTAGCTATAAATAGGAGCAGGTACTACCTTTTAGAGAGGGAAGTTTCCAGCAGTTAGCTCTGACAGTCGGACCGAACATTCTTTCTGTAACACTGTCGTTTGTATATGTTTGTATTACTGTTTCTGTTAATATATTTGTTTAACTCAATTCTTCTCTTTGTGTCTTTATTTCTAGTTCTAACAAGGCCACAGTAGTTGATAAACCTTAAATCTGGAAGAATTGTGTGGAAGTAAAGATTTTAACACGTTAGCTGCCAAGTCACCATATACAATAAGTAAATTGTCGCCATCTTATATTTTTTGTTTCGTGCATGCGCGTTGTTTTTCCGCTGTATAGTACAGTAGGGTTGATTGGGAACCGTCTGTGAGAAAAGGAACACCATGATGCAATTCACTTTACTAGAAATTTGAAAATTGCATGCTGTATTGCTTACCATTCGTACCGGAAGCTCCATTATGAACATTTCAGAGTGACTGGGTGTCAATCTAAAGACAGTGCAGAGGATTCGGAAAGAGTTGGATAATATATTCAGTCAACATCATGATGTTTGGAGTGATCAATTGTGATGGCGACGTTATGCCTCCATTAATATTCCCACAGGACCTCATATTCAATACGGAGGCCTACATCAAGAGCCTTGTGGAGGTAATGCGGCCATAGGTCAAGAGGTTAGCTGCTGGAAGACCTTATGTCTGACAACAAGGGCACCATACCACACAAGCAGAAGAACACAGTCATGGCTGTCAGACAATTTCTGCGATCACATCACCCCTTACATCTGGCCAAGTAACTCCCAAGACTGAAACCCCGTTGATTATTATGCGTGAGACGCAGTTGAACGAGTGAACAATAAAACTCCTTGTCACACCAAAGATGACCTGAAGGCAAGGATTATGGCTTAATCAAGGAGACCGTCCAGAAGAGATGCAGGAGGTTCCGAAGTCGTCTAGACGACGTGATTGGAGCCAATGGCGATTTTATTGAATAAATTTACTCTTTAGTCTTTTAAAGATATATTTACCAAACTTACACAAAAATATCTGTGAAAATGAGATATCAGTATTATTTTAATTTTTTTTTTTTTTGCGTAATTTACACGACAATTTATCCATCGCATCCTGTATATTTGTGACATGGCATTTCTTTTTATCCCGTGTTTGCAGATAATGGTGACGGTTATATTTTCATTTTAATCGTAAATCTGTAAACCATCCTGTAGGTAAAAGAGAAGAAAATAAAAGGAGGAGGAGTTTTCTGGCCTCTCTTCATATATATTCCTTTGGCCAGGCCATCAAGCATTCGTTAGCAGAAGTTCTTTGGAAAACAAGTGGGGGTAATTCCATACATGTATTTATCTACATACACGTTTACTTTTTCAGGTGATTGTACTTTTGAAGACGACCTGTGTACCTGGAGAGAAGCCAGTTCTGGTACCTTCAACTGGACAAGAAATCATGGTCGGGTGAACAAGAAGACCAAGATAAATGTTG
The DNA here is from genome assembly GCA_903632075.3 of Acanthosepion pharaonis. NCBI lineage: Eukaryota > Metazoa > Mollusca > Cephalopoda > Sepiida > Sepiidae > Acanthosepion > Acanthosepion pharaonis. Next base: position 400,426 of record CAHIKZ030003722.1, read on the forward strand.
ATCATACAGTAGGAACCGAGAGAGGTCTGATATTCATTGGATTTAACCTGTATCCGACTAAAGTTAGAGTTTATTTATTTTTACGGCCTATCGACCTCAGTGGTTATTTAATGCCAACAAGATTTTTAGAATAGATTTGTATCAATAGAATATATATTCTTTGTAGAAGGTTTCGTTGACGTATTTTTTAAAAGAGCATTTGATTAATGGTTTAGTGATACATGTTTTTCTAATTAACCAATAGCTTGGGAGAGAGGAGGTGGATCCATACCTTTCTAAAGGATATTTGCGCGTAAGTGAATATACCGAGCCCAACTGGAATTGAAACTAGGCCCACCAATTAACACTTCCGAGTCATTATCTATTACACCACTGACACATCCAAGCTAGAGCACCTAGTATTTCCAAGCTGTCATCCATCTAGATACTGACCGTGCTCAACGTTGCTTAACTTCGGTGATCGAATCTACTTTGCGGGAACGGTGGGAAACAATGGTTTGTAAACTTAGCGGAAGCAGACTCAGTGAGTCACCTTCCTGGTGTCAGCATCGCCCGTACTCATGGAAGGTAAAAAAGAGTTCTCTACTACGATAAAGGGAGGCACGGTGGAGTAATGGATAGCGGCTCGGATTGAGGAATCGTAAAGACAAGTTCGAATTCAAGTCGAATCCATTACATTCACTTACGTACTAATACCCTTGGGAAATCTATGAATCCTCATTTTCTCGCCTCAGCTATGGGTAAATCGGGGGACAGACCGGGCTCTATAGGCTTGGATGGTATACGTAATACCGGATGTTTATAAACCTATAATTCAATTTGATTTATTCAAAACCTGGATCTGATGAGCTTTTCCAGTTATAAAACTATGATTTTAGATGTTCTTACAAACCTATAATTAAAAAGATATAAATCTCTAATGTTAGATGTCCTCATAAATCTCTAATTCTAGATGTTCTTACAAACCTATAATTAAAACGTTATAAATCTCTAATTCTAGATGTTCTTACAAACCTATAATGAAAACGTTATAAATCTCTAATTCTAGATGTTCTTACAAACCTATAATGAAAACGTTATAAATCTCTAATTCTAGATGTTCTTGCAAACCTATAATTAAAACGTTATAAATCTCTAATTCTAGATGTTCTTGCAAACCTATAATTAAAACGTTATAAATCTCTAATTCTAGATGTTCTTACAAACCTATAATTAAAACGTTATAAATCTCTAATTCTAGATACAAACCTATAATTAAAACGTTATAAACCTATAATTAAAACGTTATAAATCTAATTCTAGATGTTCTTAGATGTTCTTGCAAACCTATAATTAAAAACGTTACGTTATAAATCTCTAATTCTAGATGTTCTTGCAAACCTATAATTAAAATTAAAAACGTTCTAATTCTGATGTTCTTACAAACCTATAATTAAAACGTTATAAATCTCTAATTCTAGATGTTTTTTGCAAACCTATAATTAAAAACGTTATAAATCTCTAATTCTAGATGCAAACCTATAATTAAAACGTTTCTCTAATTTAGACAAACCTATAATGAAAACGTTATAAATCTCTAATTCTAGATGTTCTTGCAAACCTATAATTAAAACGTTAAAACCTTAATGAAAACGTTATAAATCTCTAATTCTAGATGTTTAGTGCAAACCTATAATGAAAAACGTTATAAATTCTAATTCTAATGTTTACAAACCTATATGTTCTAATTCTATATGTTCAAAACCTATAATGAAAACGTTATAAATCTATAATTCTAGATGTTCACACCTATAATTAAAATGTTAAGCCGATAACCAATACCAGGTTTCTTTTATTCATATAATTAACCCCGGATTTCATGGTGAGTAATTTTAAATGTCATCTTCTTTCAGGTCATAAGCGACCATGATACTTCACATATTCCCGTGGAATAATGGAAAAATCAAAAGACTAAAACGAATAATAATTCCTATAATCATGTGATGGCGTGTTTTCATTCCAAGTGTTTAAACTATGAAACATTTTTGTCGCCATTCGCTAACCTTCCATCGATATGGAATCAGAAATTAGAGTGAACTTGTATTTTGGGGGAATCTTGAATGTTATCCTCTTTCGGATAAGACTTAATAAAAATAGCAACCATCACTTGAGTTTGAAAACTTGGAATAACCTGCAGATAGTCAGGTTCGTGTAGACTAAACGTGCTGCTGGGAATCAGCTGCTTTGATTTATCACCATTTCTTTATTGCTTATAACCATTTTCTGATTGGTATTATTCTTTTGCATTAGTTCTCTTTTGTCCCAAACCAAAAAGAAACAAGTTACGTTTTTGTTACTAATTACTTAACCAATACAAGACACAAGAGCCACTTAAGGGTTACTTTTATGGTAATTTACCCACGCATGCATGGACTTTCCCAGCTATAAATAGGAGTAGTTACTGCCTTTTGAAGGGTGAAGTTTCCAGCAGTCAGCTCTGACAGTCGGACCGAATATTCTTTCTGTAACACTCTTGTTTATATATGTTTGTATTATTGTTTCGTATCATATATTTGTTTAACTCATTTCCTCTCTTGTGAGTTTATTTCTGACACTAACAAGGCTACAACAGTTACTAATTGAGATTGTTGAATGAATGTAAGAGGAGAAAATAAGTGCGGTTTATGAGGTTATATAGGAAAGTCAATGGTTAACATTGTAGTGACTGGTGAGTGAGGATGTGTCAATTACACTGAATCGCTACTTTTTCACTAAAAGGTTAAGGGTCATTAGCCGAGAGGTTTTTTTTTTTTTGTTTTTTTTTCGAACTTGTTATGTGAGGTATCTGGTTGGGGATGCGGATTTCCAAACCTTAAAAAAACATGGTTATATTTAGTCTTTTGTGATGTGTCAAGTAAACAGAGGTTTGCATTACCGTGAAAATAAACACATTCCTTTATTTCTGACCGAATATCATACCTGAAGAAAAATACAATGTTCATCATTTTCATGGAATTTAACCACACCCTCCGAAAAAAATCAATAAAATAAATGACTACATCATTTCCGTTTGAATTTCTGGAATGTGGGGTTAGCATTATTTGCATTGACCTCATCTTTGTTATTATTATCACAACAAAGATGAGGATAATAGTCTGAATATAAATAATGTAGATACTTAGTTTTCGCATTTTGCACACTGTTCCAAGACTGGATCACAAGAAATAATGTTCACAAAAGTAGCATAAAAATTTTATATTCGTTTTGAAAACGCTGTGAGAATTCCTAAAAGTTTGGGATAGCATCTCTTATAAAAAACGCAATTGCCTCAGTGGCTGTGTTATTTAGTTTCAAAAGGGACATGTTCAATATCTCAAAACAGATTCTTTAATTTTTTGTGATAGCAACCTGCATAAAAGACGTAATTGCATTAATTACTAATGGTATGGAACCCTTAGGTCTCGGGGGTTCCATGGATCTGCGCCCGAAGAGTTATTTATTTTTAATGAGAGATAGGCAGTTGCCCATGCAGCACGTATCTCCTCTTCACGATATAAACTTATATCCTGCTTCAAATTATTATCTGCAAATAAGATTCCTTTAAAACCTTATTTATTATTTGTGTATTTATTTTTTGCAGGATGGTATGTATTTGCCAACGCTTACAATGCCCAATACAATGCCAGAGCTATACTTCAGAACAGAGCCCTTCAGCAAACCAGTTCCACTTGTCAACTGAATTTTTGGTATCATATATCTGGCCAAAGTAAGTGTTCATCATAAGCTTGTAGGGAAAATAGCTATTTAGTATGCACCAGTAGTTAGTGGCAGAAGAGCAGCGTTTTATTGCCATAGACATTTGACTAATGATTAATGCATATTCTTACATAAAGGCGATTTTCATAACTGAGATAGAGCCTATTTACATTATTCGGACTGTTATCCTCATGCTCATTGACATATTCAGAACGTTTCGGCCGTTGTACACACAGGCCTTCTTCAGGTGATTGGAATATTCGAACTGGACCCTTTATTTCGTACACCGGGGTAGACTCTTCTAGTTCCACGTACCATACCTCTCCCGGATGTCCCAGTTATTTCCCTTTAACTCAACTTTTAAAGTATTTTTGGTTCACTACTGCTGTAGCCTGGTATTTGGGTCTAGTCACTGGATCTGAACCAACGCCTTTACCACTGGGCCATGTGTCCTTGAGAAACGCTGTGAATATAGCAATGAAGATGAGGATAACAGCCCGAATAATGTAAATAATGTAGATAATCATAATACCTCATCTCGGTGATATAGACAGAGACTGAGATGTAGCCATCATAAGTAGCTAGCAGCTGATATAGTCAAAGAGTCGCCATTTTAAAATCAGCAGAGTTTTTTATGCTTCGTTTCAGATATTGGTTCTTTGTATCTGGCTGCTTTGGAAGGAGGAAAGAACACAGGACTTTGGAAAGTATCACATGATCACGGTAATAGATGGAACAAGGCCACAGCTAATATTGGAAAAATCTCAAGACCCTTCAAGGTAAGAATTATTCCAAGTATAAATTATTTTTTACTCAACCTAGTCGTGTGAACTATATTCTTTTTACATGTTCTCGGCTTTTAAGGATTTATACTAAGACAATATATTACCCCCACTTACAATAGTGTCGAACGTATTTCTGAGGATTGGGACATATCTATTAGTGTTCATAGGTACGGCATATAACACTTATTTAAAACCATATGCCAAGTTTCATAGATTTGTTTTATCCAATCCTCAGCAGACTTTCTAGGTTTATTTAAAGAGCATATATTATTTTCTGTATATAAAAACAAACTTATATTTTTGACTTATTTAATATTCTCAGCCTATGTAAGTTAAAACTGGATCAAATAGTGTTGTAATCTAGAAAGGGTCACTGAATGAAGAATAACCAAAACGGATTTTGGAAATGAAATGATAATCATTATAACATCAACAAAATACAATACTCGCCAGCGACGTGATGTAGGTAAACCACTGAAAGTGGTGGACTGCTTAGACAGTATATTATCCTCACTTACAATAGTGTCCAACGTATTTATGAGGATTGGGACATACCATTAGTGTTCATGGGTACGGTATATAACACAATTACCCTTGGTGATAGTATGACTTCACTTTCTCTCCTCCCAGATATGGGTTAATTAGTAACACTTGCATCCCTAAATCATTATTATCCCCATAAAGCATTCTTACGAATAATGTCTGGCTTTAAAAAACCTGTAAAGGGTTGATAAACCATATAAAACAAATCCCTTATTTGGAGTCTTGTGTAATAATATTTCACTTCAAAAATTCAAGATTAAATTGTGATATATAATGGTGTTCACTCTGTTCAAGAGCTAATCGAGGTAGAGGGTTTAGAGAGTAAGAGGCACAGTTTATTGGGATTTGTGGAGAAGATAGCAATTAACCCCAGACTTGAACATGTTAAGAGTGTAGTGATCGGGGAAGCATCCTCTTGGGAGTCGGTTCCACAAAGCAGTGGTTCCTGAGAAGAAGATGCTCGATTGGAACTTACATCTCGGGATCTAGAGAGAATGAGAATGGTTCTCTATATGTGCGTAGCATTGTGGATCTTAGTCGTAAAGGTCAGAACTGGTTGAACTAAGGAGTGTAGTTCGTCTGAACACTTTCCATGGAAATAGCGATACAGCAGCGTCTGTGTGAAAGGGATTGTAGTGTAGAAAAATAGTTCATCACCCAAAAGGATGCGGAGAGGCTTTTGAATTATGTCGACGCTGGAAAGTGAAGTGTTGAGATTTGATTGTCTTTCAATCCTAAACAAAGCATGTAATATTCTTGTATTTAGTGCAATAAAAAGAACACATTATTAATCACTTCTACTTCTCAGTTCTGATTTGATCAATTGTAATCTGCGTACAACATTTAATAACACGAACGACTGGCTTCAGTACAGATGAACTTCAACGCAAAATGTATTCCTGTCTTTATTGTTGGCTATTTTTAACCCATCTTTTTTTTTTTTTCTTTCACAGCTTCAATTCATTAGCTCGGGATCTTTTACGAATAATGGGGTTATTGCTGTTGACGATATTGAACTACAAGATTGTAATTTCCCAGGTAATTAAAAACAATCAATAACATGCATCGATCTTCTTCTTCTTTTATATGCCGTGTCCCTTCAGGACGTAGGCTATCATAGCTCTCCACTTCCTTCTGTCTATTGCAGTTCTCAATAGGTTTTGGCTTTTTGCTACTTCTCCCAGATCCTGTTCTGTCATCTATTGCTTAAGCCCGTTAAGTATATCATGCGTTGCTTTCACATGTCACTCTTTTCTTTTATTCGCTCTGTGAGTATCTGATTTTCCAAGCCTTCTTTTCGCATTACGTAACCCAGAAAATTCAGCTGATGTTAAGTATAAGATTCCTCTTTGTTTGCATTCTCTCCAAAACATCGACGTTGCTCACATGTTCGGTCCATGGTATCCTTAGCATCCTTCTATCGATATTACATATCTATAAGTCTACCATTCGTCCCTACTATTTACCTTGCGCTCCTTGATACAATCCAAAAAAGAATCAGAAATATTATCGGTCCTGATCTGGCACCTCAGCTTCAATCACGTTGTAGTTGGGAGGTCGAGACCTTGGGTCACGCCTTCTTTCATTGCAGCCAGGTAGTGCCGTTGGTCAAGATTTGTTGAAGGCCTCATGGTCCGCATGCTGCAGGGAAAGTCCTTTGTCCTTCAGTCCGTTTCCGTTTGTAGCAATGGCACCACCGCCTGACGAAGGCTGAACAGTATGTGTTCCACTGCTTGCTAGGTGTTATGAGAGTCGTGGTTTGGACGACACGTCAGAAGGGATTCTATGGAGGCGAGAAGTTCACCTCTTCCCAACTGATCTTGTACTTTAGGCATCAGCTTAAAGTCAAGATTAGGACAGAAAGGCGGCGGCTAACTTCATCAGAATTCAGCAAAAGGTGGGTGAATCTTGCGCGCTTGTGTCGTGTGAAAGGAGCTGACGGGTGGCACATTGATGCCGGTTAGGCATCAGGATATTCTCTTCCTGGGTTGAACTTGTGCAACCCATCCTGAAATAGGCTAGCTTAGGTTTTCTATTTTGATACTTTAGTTTCCTTTTGCAGTTAACAGCTGGGTATGTATGCTCATTGGCCCCCCTTTTATTTCTGTCCCCATTTGTTTTTTCTTTAAGTTTAATTCCCCATCCCCTCCCTCGTTAGGGTGGTCAGTGATGTCAGTTCGCTGGTGGATGCGGGGCGCCTTTTCGTTTTTTTCGTGTGAGTGATTCTTTTTCGTATTTGTTGTTGTGTCTGAATGAGTGCATGTCAGTGTGAGTGATTGGGATGAATGAATGGTGTATACTTATTATAGTCCCGCATTGATTTCGGCCAGTGAAGTGATGTTTCTGTCACATTTAGGAAATTGTGGTGGTTTTTATTACTAATCTTATTTTCTTTTAGTTTCTTGTAAATAGTTTTTTATATGCATATTGTAAATACTCATTGGGGTTAATTTTAAAATTGTTGTTTTATTCCTTCCCCCACAGACCACGAATTGTAAATATGGGGACTAGTTAGTATTTTCATAGAGACAAAGAGGTATTATGGTGGCTGTAGTAAGAAAGGTAATGAATGAATGTGTTGTTTTGGTGAAAGGAATATTGTTTCGTACGTTTGGGTCAGTGCTTTGTATTAGCTAAGTTATAGTTAAGACAGAAGAAGACCGTCCTTTCCCCAATCCCCTTTTCGGCCTTGTGCCACATTTCTGTATTTTAAACAGAATAAATATCGCTCTTCGCTCTGGTACCTCTTTGAGGAGAGTTCCTTTTTCGACGATATACGACCGGTGTTTGACGCCAGACGTATTTGCGAGTTATTACGAACTGTTTTTGATTTCAACCCTTTGTTCACGTTAAGTTCATTTTTTATTTTATTTTACGTTCAGTTTATTGCCTTTTTTTTTGCCAAAAGTTTGATTTGCCAAAAGTTTGATTTGATTTTTTCTTTCTTTTCCCTCCTCTATTTTTTATACTTCATCCCTTGTTGTTTTCTTTTATTATTAATTTTTTTTTTTTAATACGTATTTTTGAGTTTTAATTTTTCCTTTTCAGTAACTTCCCACACCAAACTTTATTTTTTCATTTTTATTTCTTTGCCCTCGTAAGACTTTCGTTTTTTTCTTTGTTTACATTTTTTATTTCTACGTGTTTTCAGTGTTTCTTTCTCGTTGCAAATAACTGTTATTTATTCTGTATTCCTTTATTTAAGTCTTTTTCTGTGTTTATTGTAAATTTTTGTATTTATTTACCGCATTTATTTTTCTATTCGTTAGTTCTTCTTTTTTTTTTTTACGTATTTTTTCGTTCGTGTTTGGGCTGTTATTTTTTTCTAGTGGCAGCCATATTGTATTTGTGAAGTCGTTTGGCATTTTTGTTTCGTATTTTTTGTTAAAAAAAAAGATACCTTTTGTTTATTTTCCGTTTTAAAATGTGATTTTCATTTCCGTACTCGTTGTCTTTGTAATTTGTTAGCTGTTTTTATTTTGAACGTATTTTTGTCGTTTTAGCGTACGTGTTTCTGTTACTTTTTACGTCTTTTCTGTCTTGTTAAATTCTTTTTGTTATTGTGATTTATTTATCTTTCGTTTAATTTATACTTTTATTTGTTGCTTTTTTGTCTTTTCGCCTTTAGGCGATATTTGTATTTTATTATACGTTTAGGTGAACCGTCTAATTGTTTTTTGGTGTCCATAATTATTTTATTTTGTTGAGTTTATTTCTTTTCCTCTCGCCCATATTTATTTCCCCACCTCCCCATTCCCCCCCTTTTTAAATATGGATAAGAAGGAAAAAAATTACCTTTTTTTAATTGTTAAAAAGAAAATTAAAAATTCTTTTTAAAAGAAGTATAAGAAAACATTATTTAACCCTAAGAAGGACCCCCCGATAAAGACAATAAGGAGGAATATCCTGACCTCCCAAGTGTTCCCTAATAAACGAGGAAATTGTGGAGACATTGAAAAAAACCTCCAAAAAATATGGAAGCTGAAAAAGTGAAAATGCTGACAAAGAATCGGACAACACAAAAACTAATGCAGAGGCCGGGGAATCGCCCTCTTGTTGGAAGTCCCCTCCCAAATGCATAATCAATTTAATGGAGTTCTTGGAGCGTGCCAAGAGTTACGCCCACCTTTTGTTGTTGAAGGTGGTCTTTGAAGACCCCAAGAATTAAAGAGAATTGACAAAAGAATAGTGTCAGTTTTCGTCGTGGACAAGCGTACGCGCAAAATTTGTCGCTCGACGAAAAACACAGTGTTGAAAGCACTAGAATCCTTCGGGTTCAAGCCCCTTAGAATAGTTAAGGGTGCTAAGTTTTCATGTGGGACGTACTGTTGCCCACACCAGAAGATTGCGTCGCCGCGGCTAGTCCTGCCCAGAGAAGAAGGCCTCTGGAAGTCAGGTCCCAGTCGACCAAAATGCACCTCTGACCGGGTCATTAGATACCGCCACGTCTGTAATGGGCATACCAGCTTCTAGGACCGGAGTGGTGAAACCGTCAGTTGGGTCAACGTCTAAGCCCCCATTCCCCGAACAGCTTTCGCTCGCTGCTACTGCAGTTTTAGGGTGAAGGGGGAGGGGGGAATAGCAGTTTGTTGGCAGGGCCAGAGGGAAGCGCCAGACAGCGGGTCCTCAGTCCGCTGAAGGCCCCGGGACAAAAGACACTAACAGTCCCACTCCCTCTGTCAACATTAAGGGCAATGCCCCGGCCGCTAAACTTGCCCCCCCCAAAAAAAAAATCAACCATTTAAAACAAAAGTTAGATAAACAAAAGACCTCTTCAACTAAAAAGTCCACACCCTCCACATCTGCCCCATATTCTCAAACCTCAACCCCTCTCTGTAGGGACCTAATCATAAAAAACCTCTCCTGTTAAAAAAAAAGTCACTCCCTCCACATCTTCTGTCTAACATTCACCAGAAAAATCTTCTGCCCATCCCTCAACCCCTCTCAGCCCTTGCAAACAATCCTTCACTGCACTCCCAGTCCTTCCCCCATTAAAACTCCCGAAATGCGCCCTCCTCTCAACAAAAGTCCGTCACAGGACTCAAAAGACAAATGCGTAAACACATATATAACTCAGGGGAACTCAGGTTTGCTGCATTTCCCCAGCACAAGTGGAAAAGGCCAGGGATTATGAAAATAGGATCAAGGATTTAAAGTATCTCCTCTCTGTCAAGTAATATGCTGACAGAAACATCGAAGATCCAAAAAATTTTCCACAAGCCGATAGAGTTTTGACAGTGATTAGAACTGGGACGGAGGCTCGGCAAGAATTGGCTATGCTTGATGAGGCGATAGCCTCTTTTAGGATGTCCCCACCGATAGCTATCGTTCAAAACGATAAATTAAAAAAATGAAGCAATTTTGTGCTGGGAGGGTCCCGGTTTTTGTTCACCTATATAGAGCACTAAATGCGATATAGGCAGTCTCTCCCAAGTCGGCACCATCAAGACTGAGATGGGCCACGGATCGATGGGGGAGGCTGTCGGTATCCTGACCCCGTTCATGTTTAATTCAGGAAAGAAACCCTAATCGGTTTGATAAGGTCTCTCTGGTTAGCTAGTTTGAATGTCCGAGGCCTGAGGTCGGAGTCTCGCAAGGCGAGGCTCTACCGTGACCTTCAGCGTCTCGGGGTGGATGTATGTTGCGTTTTTCTTCTCTCGATCATGAGAGCATTCTGTCTAGGGGGTTTTTCCCCCTATTCAGCATAATTTGATAGACGCTCGATGCTGCGTGTGCTCTTGTCTTTGCAGATCCGGCAGGAAGACTTTGCGTGCTGGATGTTACCATAAAGGATAAGGCTCTACGTCTCATCGGGGTTTATGCGCCCAATTTCCAGCCTTGTTTCGGCAGATCGAGCCGTCGGGTAGTTTTAGCGGGGGATTGGAATGCCGTCCTTGACCCCGATTTGGATTATATAGGGCAGAAACCGGGTACTAACAACCGGGACATGAAACTATTTCGGGACTTTATCGACGGGTTTGATCTTGTCAATAAGTACCGGAATGAGCACTCTCGAGAGGCAGCTTGGACTTGGAAAAATAGTGGCAACTCGGCTCCTGGGACGCTTTCTAGCTACCTCGACCGAGTCTTAGTTAGGAGCGTCGATGTATGGCTCTTAGGGTGTCTACGTTTCTATTATATAGTTCATTCGGATCATAGGCTTGTCCGGGTCAGTGTAAACTTAGATAAGCCTAAGGTGAGCTTGGCTGGCTACTGGAAATTAAACTTCATTATTTGGTGAGCGGGATTTCCGGGACCAGCTGCTACTGATAATACAGAGGGAATTGACGGGGGTAGTTGTAGGGAAAGCCTGGTGGGATAAATTAAAATCCAAAATTAGAACGTTTGCTGCTGATTTTAGTCGTCGACTCAATCTAGATAGATTAGCGGCGCAAACGGTTTTAGAAGAAAAAGTTGAGCGGGCAGTTAAATCCCGTGATAGTGGGGAAATAGCCTTAGCTAAGGCAGAGTTGTCCTCCTTGCTTATCAAGAAGGATCAAGCTCGGATAGTTAGGGCTAGGTTAAATAGAATGTCCTCTGAGGCAACGAATATGGCCGCTGAATTGCGTGCAGAGGAGAATCGGAGCGCATCTCGGCGACATATCGCGTGCGTGACATTGCCGGATAAGCGGACCGTGAGTACTAACGAGGGCATATGTGAGGCTTTTCGTGAGTACTTTCAGGAACTGTTTATCAGGGAGCCCGGTCTGAGCCCTGCTCAGTTCGACGCCTATTTAGCTGACTTTCCCTGCCTTGAGGCAACTAAAGCGGCTAGGTGCGAGGATCCCATTATGGAGTCGGAAATCTGGGAAGCGCTGAAACAGGTTAGCCTGGACACATCTCCGGGATTAGATGGTCTTCCGTACGAAGTGTACTTGAGGCAGTCGCCCGTTTTTGTTCCTTTGCTGGCACTGATTTTCGACAACTAGATGAAGCAGAGGTCTATACCCCAACGCTTCACCAAGGGCGTAATCGAGTTGTTACGTAAGGACAAAAACGGTGGAATGGGTTAGGTAACTTTCGCCCTTTAACTATGTTAAACACAGAGTTGAAGTTTTTGGCTAGGGTCTTAGGGAACCGCTTGCAGTCTGATTGGCTCCGAACAGACTTGTGCTGTAAATGGCAGGACTATCCAGGACAACTTGACGCTTGATTATCGACAGTGAAGTCGCGCTGATCAATTTAGATCAGTTCAAGGTCTTCGATAGGGTTGACCATCGCTTTCTCGAGGCTGTCCTTTCGGTGGCCGGTTTCGGGCCGTACTTTCGCACCTGGATTCGATTTCTGTATGCGACCCCCGGTGCGCTGGTGCGCTGGTGGAGGTGAGCTGAGTACGATCGGAGCCTTTCATATTGTCTCGCTCCATTCGTCAAGGTTGTCTGCTTTCGCCTTTGCTTTACGTTCTTGCATTGGAACCTTTCCTTCGCCAGTTAAAGACGAATCTGGTCCTCCGCGGAATTTCCCAACCAAGTGCTACCACCTCGCCAAGGTATTCCGCCTATGCTGGTGGCGTTTCGGTTCTTGTGTCAAGCAGGGCTGAGATTAATGAAGTCAGCAAAGAAATCAGTGGTTATGAGATGGTGACAGGGGCCAAGATCAACTTGCGGTTGGGTGCGTGGAAGGGAGTTTCTCTTCCCGGACCTTTCTTCTGGACGGATGGGCCGGTCAAGATTCTCGGCGTCTGATTCGGTCCTGATCTCCAGTTGGAAATGAATTGGTCGGAGGTGCAAAGGAAGGCCCAGATCGCAATTAATTTGTGGTCTCGGAGGAATCTTTCCTTAAAGGGGAAGGCGGAAGTATCTGTTTCACAGATCTACCTGATTCTCCTTCACCGACTCTCGGTGCTTCCTCTTCCATCTGACACTTTACTGGCGTTAGTGAGGTTCTTGTCGGGAGGCAAGGTCGCCAGAGTCTCTCGGGAGATCTGTTGCCTTCATCCATCTGAAGGCGGTCTAAGTATGCCTAGCATTGAGATTCGTCAATATGTTTCGCATCAGGTTCCTGGGTCGAATATGTCGCGAATCGGATGAGGAAGGCGCCTTCTGGAATGAAGACGCCCGTAAGGACTTCCCATCACTGAAAAGTGTGCTCTTGTGCGAGGAGGAGACCCACCGTTTACCCCGAGTCGAGTGCTCCTACCATGAATGTCGTCGTGCTCCGAAGCGCCTCTTATGAACGTCGGATGGCCTCTCCAACGTCCAGGCGTTGTCTCGTAAGGCATATTATATCAGTTAGTGGGGCCGTTCGTGATGAACTCATTGACGAGCTCGGTCTTACGAAGCAGGAGGCTCGCTCAGGGTTGAAATGTCTCAATAACAATGAGGCATCACTCAACTGGCAGGTGATGCGTGGGGCCCCTCTAGGTCACCAAGAGACTTTGCACAGCGGGCTTGGAGAAATATCCAAACTGCCGGCGCAGTAGTGGAGAAATCGAGACTATTGGTCACGCCTTCTTTCATTGCAGGGTGGTAGTGCCGTTGTGCAAGTATGTTGAAGGTCTCATGGTTCGCATGCTGCCTGAAAAGTTCTTTGTCCTTGAGGCCGTCTCTATTTGTAGCAATGTGGCTCCGCCGCTGACGTGTTTTTATGTTTGCTAGGTGTTATGAGAGTCGTGATTTTGGACGACACGTCAGAAGGGATTCTATGAAGGCGAGAAGTTCACTTCTTCCCAGCTGATCTTGTACTTTAAGCATCAGCTTAAAGTCAAGATTAGGTCGGAAAGGCGGCTACTCACTTCATCAGAATTCGGCAAATGCTGGGTGAATCTTGCGCGTTTGTGTGAAAGAGGCTGACCTGGAGTGGCACTTTGATGCCGGTTAGGCATCAGGATATTGCTTTACCTGGGTTGAACACGGGCAACCCATCCCAAAATTAGGTTAGCTTAGGTTTAGTTTTGATTCTCTAGTTTCTTTTTTCAATAAACTTAGCTAGGGTATGTATGCTCATTGGTCCCTTTTATTTCTGTCCCTATTGTTCTTTAAGTTTAATTCCCCATCCCCTCCCTTGTTAGGTGGTCAGAGATATCAGTTCTCTGGTGGATGCGGGGCGACTTTCTTTTCGTGTGTGATTTTTCGTATTTGTTGTGTCTGAATGAGTGCGTGTCTGCGTGAGTGCTTGGGATGAACGAATGTTTTATATTATTATAGTCCCGCATTAATTTCGTCCGGTTAACTGATGTTTCTGCCACATTTAGTGATTGTGGGGGTGGGTATTACTAACATGATTTTGTTTAGTTTATTGGAAATAGTTTTTATTTCATATTGTAAATACTCATTGGGGCTAGTTTTTAAAATTTAAAATTTTTTTTATTACCCTCCCTCCACAGACGATAAATTGTACATATGGGGACTAGTTAGTATTTTCATAGAGACATTGAGGTATTATGGTGGATATGATGAGAAAGGTACGTAAGATGTGTTGTTTTGGTGTAAGGAATATTGTTAGTATGATTGGGTCAGCGTTTGTGGCTAGCTAAGTTTAAAGTTAAGACAGAAGATCGACCTCTTCCCCTTCCCCATTTCGGCCTTGTGCCATATTTTCTGTATTTTACAGAAATAAATATTCTTTTTCACTTTCCATTTCAGCCAACACATTTAAAAATATGATTTCTCGTAGAGATACGCGTTTTCGCCCACTTGTGAGAAAACGCCATTAAACAAACATATACGTACGTACGAACATTCACCAATATACAAACACAAATGTTAATGCCTATGTCCATTGTAAATCTTGTTATTTAATACATATATTTGTTGATATATATAATCGGTCTTGTTTGTTTTCTTTACATCTTCGGTTGGACTCAACTGGATTCCGCCATGTTCTTGCAGTTGGACCTTCTTCTAGCAGGAATAAAGAGTACATGTTCCTAATATAACAACATGCAAACCCACACGGTCCTCTACACATTTATGTATAAATGTTTCACTTTGTTTTTATGTATATCTGTATATTTTACTAACCGCAAAAACAGGAGTCATACAAGGTCCATCATAAGAGTTACAAACAAAGTTTATTAAATTTCAGAAAATATTCCAACTTACCAACAACGCAAGACGGTTGTCTTCCTCGCCATTTACCGCCTGCAACGCATTCTTGTACAGCTGATCCGTAGAGTTTATATCCATTAGTACATTTGTATTTTAAAGTCGAACCAACTGGGAATGGAGTATGTCTGTTAATCAAATTAAACTCTTATAATTTATAAAAGTTTGACTTTTTAGAGTAGAGTTTCGCTAATGAGAATGAAAGGTTTCTTAAAAACTGGATGGTCGCTTTTAGAATCAAATTTTAGTATCAAATTCTCTCTTGTGATAGTTTTTACAAAAGAAAAGGTCAGGTTTATCTTTATTTTTAGATAAAGCATTTCTTTATTTTTATTATTAGCTTTTCTGTTATTATTTTTTAGATAAAACATCTTCAGTCAGTCAGTTATGTGCCATGCGTGATACACGCTTAGGCGATCTTTCGATACATGACTGACGAGGCAGATTTTTTTTCCATAATTTCCATCCAGGTCTATAGAACCCGGTCTGGCCCGCTATTTACCCATAGCTGGGAGTGGGGAGAAGACGAGGATTCATACCTTTCCCAAGGGCGTTAGCACGTAAGTAAATGTAATGGATTCGAACCCGGTTCTCCGATTCCTAAAGCTGCTATCCACCGTCTAAATAGTTTTATTCAATCATTGATATTTAGCAGCAATATAATGCAACGGGGTGTTGAGTTATCTTAACAGTTAACACTGTCAAATGGAATCGACGAAGAGAGTTCAACATCTGGTTGAGGTAGTCTATGTTCACTTCGACAAGCACTAAAAAGAAAGGCATGAATCGATCGCGTCCAATAAATTAGGTCAGATTTCTCCTTTTCACTAATGATTGAATCTGTCGTATATTACTGGGAAAATCATCGCGATTGCCTGAAGAAATATTCTGGATAACTATCTTGTAAAATGGAATTCTTTTTAACTGAAGATCTAGAAATTACGATGATGGATTCATCATCGTAATTTCTAGATAAAAAAATTTCTAGTTAAAAAGAATTCCATTTTACAAAGATAGTTATGCTAAATGTTTATGTTTCTTGGCGTAGTGTAGAACAATTACAATCTCGCTGGAACAATTACGCGTGGAAAATTACCCTACACTGTTTTGGTTCAGGTAGTAATTTACTAATTCATAATTCAAAGGATATCAACTGAAATTTAAAGTAGAAATATCTGATGGAGACTTTCGTTAATAAACAATCTAATAAAATAAAATTTTCGCATTATTCTAAAGTTCTGCTTTGACAGGAATATAAAAGAAGAAAATCACTCATCGACTTCAAACGAAGCAAATTTCGGTCATTTATTTATTTTTTAACAATTGGCTGTAAAAAAATTTAAGATTCAATTACTTATCGCTGTGATCCGGTCTTGTATCGACTCTGGTTGCATCTTTAGGAATTCCTGGATCTTGACACGACATTACTGAAATTAAATAAAATGTAATTAAAACGTGAAATTTTTCTCTTTATCCCACTTAAAATAGCTCCCTTTTCTTTTTTCAAACAGTTTTTAATGAAAAGAATTGTTATAATAAGCAAACCAAAGCCATGTCTATTATTAATGAGTATGAAAAGAGACGATTTAATTTTAAAACTAAAAACAAAAAGGTTGAATTAGTAATTCAATATACTTGCATAAAAATTTAAATAAAGCCATAAAAGTATCATGTGAAGAATTAATCTATGAAAAAGAATGGGTCTTCAACTTCGAAATTGCACTATTAACGCCACTTGCCTGTTGACAGTACCGCATTTAGGACAAATGAGGCTCTGTGCTAGTTAAGTTATGAGGCTCGTTATTTGGGCATGTAAAGAAGATGCCCCCCCCAACTGGCCAATGGGGTCCTTTGCTTAAGCACACCTAAGCACAATGGTAAATCCGGCACTGCCTGTTGATGATAATATTTAACACAAAAAAGCGATTTGACACTCATTTCTTACCTGGAATACAAACAGGCATGA
>CAHIKZ030003722.1:435000-555000 GCA_903632075.3 Acanthosepion pharaonis
GCAGAGTACTGCGAGACAGGAGGATTTATTTGGTGACAAAGAAAAGCGTACTGAGCTGTCTCCTCTGTGGCAGCGAATGTTGGACGGTCTCCTCGAAAATGAAGAAGGGACTCTAGGCAGCGGAGATGTACTTCTACAGAAGGATGCTAAGGATATATCATGGAGCTAGCGTGTGAGAAACGATGAGGTCTTGGAGAGGATGCAAACAAGGAGGAAGCTTATACTTAATATAAAGAAGCCACAGATGAAAATTCTGGGACACGTAATGAGAAAGGAGGGCCTGGAGAATCTGATACTCACAAGTCGAATAGAGGGAAAAAGATACAAGGGTAAACAACGCATGACATACCTGGCGGGCTTAAGCAAGTGGATGACAGAACGTGGTCTGAGGGAGTTGGCAGAGGCACGAAACTTATTGAGAACTACAAGAGATAGGGGGAAGTGGAGAACCATGATCGCCTATGTCGTGAAAAAACACGTCACATAAAAAGAAAGATATGCTAATCGTTGTTGGGTTATTGGTATCGAAATTTGGTATGATCACCCAATGAGGATCGAACACACTCCTAACGATCAAATAGACTATGCTCGCTAGACACTACCCCACGCCGAGATGCCCCTTTTTAGCATTAATTTAGTTGGTTGATTTTTACATCGTATTTTATATGTGGCACCTAGTGAGCATCGAACTCAGTACTCGGTAATAATGGTCAACCAGACTATGCTCGCTAAACACTACCCCACGACGCGATACCTCTTTTCTTGATTAACTTAATGATTTGAGTTTTACATCTTCAAATCTTGTTGGATTATTTAACATCGTATTTTATATGAGGCACCTAGTGAGAATCGAAGTCAATACTCTTTTGAGATTAACCTGTGGCGAGGCGCTTGTGGTTGGTTTAGTTCCAAATTTTAAGGTTTTTGACATAATTCAAAGAAGAATATTAAAGGTAATCGATCCTGACCTGGTATCTCGACGTCAGTCACTTCCTCAGCCTGACGTAGCTTCTCTCTATCTTTGTTACAGGTATTTCCATGGCAATTGTTCTGATGAGCTTAGTGCTTCGACTGCAAGAATTTAAGCTTTCTACTAGATTGGCAAATAGGTCTTATCGTTTTAATATTGAACTAGCTAGATGTAATCTTCTGTTCGCTTTTAAAAGTTTTTTTTTGCATTTCTTACATGTGGAACTCCCTCCTGATTTTTTGCTTTCATGCCATCCACAATCTTTAAACAGTGAAATGCAAGGTCAATCGCCATCTTCTGTCTTCCTGAAAATCGTTCCTTTTTTCTCACTTCCCACTAAAGTCTTCTCATTATCTTCTCACTACTTGTAACCCCCTTGCGACCTAGTGGCATTATCGCCTTGCATGGAGTGAAATGCTTAAGAAAAAAGCAAAGAAAAAATACAGATGATAAAAAGAATCTTGCCGGAGATTAATTTTTTTTTATAACTCTTCGTCTCGTCTCTTATTTATATATTTTCTTCTTTCTTTTCAGATTCGATTCTTTTATCACATGAGAGGATTTAATATGGGTAGCTTGAATCTGTATATCCGGACATCACTGTTGGGACCGTACGAAAAACTTTGGTCTAAACATGGCCACCTTGGCGATATCTGGGAAAGAGCAGATGTGAAAATATCTCCAGGGACTTACTTTCAGGTTCGTATTATTAGTTCATTTTCTCTCTTTACCAAAATATTCAGTTTTCAAATATGGTAGAAATATGCAAATGGCAACAAAAAAATTTATGGCATTTAAGCCCGACGCTTTTACTTTGAAATCGCTAAATGCAACCGCCACTTCTATTCCAGCAATTTCTTTTCTCACACTTCCTGTCTGTGGAATTTCCTTCCGTTTACTTGCTTCCCTGATGGCTACAATCTTCAAAAATTTAAATGAACCATCAATCGCCATCTTCTATCTTCTTGAATCACGTTCATCTGTAGCCCTTTCCTCAATCCTCCCTATTCTCAGTTTTCTCTTTCACTTTTACTCCATGTAACCCTCTGCATACTAATGGCATTACCGCCTTGCTTGGAGCGAAGTGAAAAAAAAGCTAATTATTCTGAAACCTAACAGTCATTCCTTTTGTTTCCTTCTGGCATCCAAAACCTTATCTTCTCAATGTCTCACGCAAATGGTGGACTTCACGCGTTTCCCCGGTAACCCTGACGGACACGCTTCTCTTCTAGGTCTATATTTTTTACCTCTATCCCGGAATCAGATCATACTATGCAGCTCTTGGCAGCTCTGATCATGCGGTAGTGTCTCTAAACGTCTCTTTCTACTCTCCTACCAGCCAAGAACCTCCTCCCAACAGACTATCTTTCTGTTATCAACGAGCGGATTGGGACTCGTTCCGTGACTTCCTTCGTGACTTCCCTTGGGAATGCACGTTTTAATCCTCTTCTTCAAAGTCTCCTCCTGAGTGAAAGCCAGCGTCGATGAAGGAAATACAAAGTTAAACCGAATTCATCTCCTTGGTTCCCACCTACATGCTCGGCCGCTGTATCTCACAGGAGTCACTTCTTACGACAGTACCAGTGAGACACATTTGATTGCAACATACGTCTCTTTGTCTCTGCTCGTAACGTGTGCAAGCGGGTCCTCAAAGAAGCGAAGTTACTGTTTGCTGATAGAATGAAACAACGTATAGTATCTCGCAAGTTCGGTTCTAGAGATTATTGGCGGGTCTGCAAGAGTGTGCTGAACAACAGAAAACCCTCAATCCATCTTCTATTCAGTCAGTTTGAAGTCCAGGTAACATTGAATGATATGCTCGGAAATTCTCTGCCCAACTCAACACTCGATGGAGTACCCATACCTGATTTCTCACCTGGAACACAGACTCTACTGAGTGATATGCGCATAACTCCGTCGCTGGTCTCGGCCATTATGTCTAAATTAGACTCTCATAAGACAAATGAAGGTGACGAGATCCCGGCCGTAGTCCTAAAGAAATGTACTCCTGAGCTGGCTCCAGTTCTTACAAAATCCGCCTCTGTAGTTCCTGTTTTTAAGAACTCTGGAAAACCTTTTGACACCTCGGATTATCGCCCTATTAATCTACTACTTTTCTGCAAAGTATCCGAGGCTTTAATCAATGCTGACGTGGTTAAGCTTCTTACATCTTACGAACTACTCTATGACAGACAATATGGCTTCCGTTTTGTCAGGTCTACCGCTGATGTGCTAACGGCCATCACAAGCTCTTGATAATAACTGCGAAACTCTAGCTGTGGCTCTAGATATCTCAAAGGCGTTTGACAATTTTTGGCATGCTGGTTTTAAACGTCATCACCAGGGCTACGATATTACTGGACAATTGTTTGATTTAATCCAATCATTCCTATCAAAATATGAAATGACGGTCGTTTTGAACGTGCTCGCTTCCAGATCCTTTCACACGAACGCGGAGACCTACGCTGTTTCTAATCTTCATCAATGATCTTCCTGATGTCATCATTTCCCAAGAAAGCATTTATTCTGATTACACTACCATTCACTCCTGTCTCAATAGCGAATCCGTCGGAGCTGATAACGTTAATCTAGCCGCTGCTCTTCAAAAGGACCTCGAATCTGTGGTTAACTGGGACAGGAAATGGCTCGTAAATTTTAATGCCTTCAAAACGAAACGTATTTTATTTAATCACCATGGCTGCTGTTAGACTCCCGGAGAGAAACACACTGCGCCTTTTTGGCCTCACGTTTTCAACTGACTTGAAGTTGAACGACTACGTTGAAGCAATAGCTGCATCTACTGCAAGGAAAGTTGGGTTACAGTGTCGTGTTCGAATGTTTTTCTCATCAGAGTCCATCTTGCGCATTTATAAATCTACTATTCGACCGTGCGTCGAATATTGTTGCCATATCTGGTCTGATGCTCCAGCTACTCATCTTGAGGTTCTTGACAAAATCCAAAGAATGATCTGCAAAAATAAATAAATAAATAAAAATCCAAAAGAAGGATCCTGATTAGGCATTTCGACTTCATTCACTTTCTCACCGACGTGAAGTGGCTTCCCTCTGTTTTTTCTACAAATATTTTCATGACAACTGCTCTGACGAGATTTTTCCCTGGTACCTGGATTACGTGTGTTTAAGCGTGCTACTAGATTGGCATCTAGGTCCCACGCTTTTCCTGTTGAAATAACTAAATGCAACCGTCACTTCTACTCAAAGTTTCTTTTCTCGCACTTCCCACCTGTGGAACTTCCTTCCGTTTACTTGCTTCTCTGATAGCTATAATCTTCAAAAATTTAAATGCAACATCAATCACCATCTTCTATCTTTTTGAACCGCGTTCAGCTTTTACCCTTTCCTCATATCAGTCTTTTCTCTCACCTTCACTCTCAGTAAACCCCTGCGTTTTAGCGACATTCCCGCCTTGCTTGGGGTGAAATGATTAGAAATGTAAAGGGAAATGGTGTTTATGCTTGGATTCCATTCCCAAGATGTCCCATTTTATAGATGCTATATCCAAAGTAAATACCCTGTATTCCAAAATGCGAATTTTGGATAAAGGATTCTCAACCTGTACTTATAAAGCATAGTAGATTTATATTAAATAGATTTCATGTTTCTCTGGGGATTTGCACAATCTAATCATGTAAGCACTGTGTGTTTATCACCTTGAGCCAGAGACAGAAACAATGTTAGCATTGGAAACACCTGTCCTCCCCTGTTCCAAATTAGGCCAAGATCGTTTCCTCTGCAGGGAAGGTGGGTGATTGCAAAAGGAATTGTGCTTATCTCCAGAGGGTCACACCATCAATGGGGTGATATGCTAACTTGCTGGGGCAGTTACGAAAGGTCCAGGAAAACTGATAAAAAGGGGTCTTTTTTATATGTCCCGGAAAGGGATATATTTGATCGAAGTAGCTAAGTGGTTTTGGCTACTGTAACCAAGTAGTACATAGTAGCAGTAATCGACTGGTACTCGTCGTAGTCGCAGGTAATAGGTGTAGGCCAATAGGATAGCCAATGGCGTAGTCCAATGGGCGTCGTTATAGACTTAAACTCTGTCGTACCTACACGTCCGTCTGTATTTATGACAGACACCAGCCAATCATATTCCAGTGAGGGGGACGTCAGGTGTATGCATATTCCATTATATCATTTTTGCATCAGGACAATTCTCCAGAACACAAGTCGTTAGTTTCAATGGCTGTTGTGAACTGGTTGATCACCTTCCCTATTCTCCTGATTTGGCCCCCATCTGACTATCATCCGAACTCCGTCATGGAAAAACACTTTACTGGGAACATGCATCGCATTGATGACGACATCATATCTGCTGTTAATGGCTTGCTTGACCAACAGGATGAAAGCTTCTTCACTAGTGTTATCCAAACCACGATGGAAGATGTGTGTGGACCGCAAGGGAAACTATGTTAAAAAAAAAATAAACCTCATTTGGTCACATTTTAGGAGAGTATCTTGGTCAACTTAAAACCTTTTTCAGCCGACCTTTGTATTACATCTGATTATCTGTTATACAGGAATAGTGTCGCTGCCGACACTTGAGTTTGAACATAGATCGCCAGTGAGCTATTACTAAGAGGTAGATCACGTGACCATAGAGGAAACGCATAAATAGAAAGTAGCGTGACATATAACTGATCACGATTTCTATTCTAACTTCTATTACTATACAGTTCGATATTCTCTATACTGATCACTACACGGATTACAATTCGGGGTTACTTTCGGAGTGAGTATTATCGAGCAAGTACTATTAGTGAGAGTGTTATTCGAAGTCGTCTGACACCAGCATTGTTCAACGGCAATTACTATTGTTGTATCTGCGATTACAAAGTCTCTACTACAACGAGCATTACGAAAGTGCCAACGAGTATTCGTTGACATCACAAAAGTGGCAACGAGTGCTCGTTGAGTCACAAAATTATCCCATGGAGGTCAGACTATTAATTTTGATTTTTTTTAAGGCTTAACCTCTAAATTATCTAAGGAATCAAAATGGAGAGGATATTTAGCAAATGGTTGGAGTACTGTTGCCATGTTTACTTTCCAGTCTCGATAGAGTTCAAAAGTGTCTCTGAGTCCTTGTTGAAGAAAAATTATTTTCCTCCATCCAAGCTCTCTCTTGCAATCTGGATGTGGCCAGTCTCTCACTGCTCTATCGCTACTTTCATGGAAAGTGCTCGAACGAACAACGTTCCTTGGCCCTGCCATGCCACTTAAATAGTAGTGAATCACCCACATTTCCCCCGTATCGTATCGGCGAGAAGTTCCACTCGAACAGCTTCTTTCCATGAATCACTGCTCTGTGGAACAGATCCCCCAAGAGGGTGTTTTCCCGATCACTACAATCTTAAACAGTTTAAGTATAGAGTCAACCGTTATCTTCTTCTTCAATCCATATAAACTACCGCTTAACGTAACCCTCTACTTCGAGTGGCCTTGTACAGGGGGAACGTTACTGTAAAAAAAAAAAAACAGACGATGAAAAATATGATACAGACATACGAAGGCACGTTGGAATAATCAGAAACGTCTTCCAAAACCTAAAAATATTAAGGCAGGGAAATTTCATTAGAAACTAAGAAAAATGCCCTGAATTGCTATGTAATAACGTTCCTCCTATACAACAGTGAATGCTGGACAATTTCCGCACAGAGGAATAGGTGTTTTGAGATACGGTTCTACAAAAGTGTGCTGATAATACCTTGGACCGAACAGGGGAGCAGTGTTAACAAAAAGAAAACTTACACTTAGAATCGAAAAGAGACAGTAGAAATTTCTGAATATATATAATGAAGAAAAAAAGGCTGGGAGAATTTGATACTCACTGGACATATTGAAGCTCAGGGAGTAACCTAGCTAAATGGATGGCAGTAGAGGATCTGGGAAGGATAATAAAGGTACTAATATTGCTTAGATATACAGATAGGAAGATGTTGAGAGCCATGATCACTCACTTCCAGAAGGGAAATTGTACATAAAAGGAAAAAGAATTATCCCAATATCGTAGCCTTTCTTCTAAAATTATCAATCTGACAAATATTCGATCTTTTCGTAGTATTAATAAACTAGCAGCATGGCCCGGCGTTGCCCGTGCTTGATTAAAAAATCGCATGACTCATACAGCAATTGCTATCACTTGACTTAAAATATTTTTGCTCTTCCTTGCCCTTAAAGGAGTGCCCTTTGCCGTGCTGATGTTACTACATGCCTTACTTCTTGCCTATCTCACACTGCGAATTTTTTCTAAGCTCTATACTAAACATTAAATCTGTTACGAAAAAAGAACTAAACAAAATGAACACAAAACGATCAGCTTTAAAAAGGACTCATAACTGGAAAAACCGAATGAAAAAAGAATGTTAACAACAAATACTTTTTCACACCCAACCTAGTTCTGCGGAATCAGAATCAATGTTGAGTTTAAGCAAGCGAATGAGCCAATTGGAGTAAAGTGCCATGCAGATTTAAATTTTTCCCACTTGTGACGAATGCAGCTATCGATTTTTTTTTGCATGCTAGCATGCTAGTTAACATTCGTGTCAGTCAGCTGTTGGCTCTCACGCTGGCCAATAGAATCTTCCTGCCTATTCGTGGCAGTCAGCTATAGGCTCTCACTCTGGCCAGTAGAAAATGGCCGCAAACTACATGAAAAGTGTCGTAGAAGCATGAAAAAATCGATTATTTCCACTCTGAGTGGGAGTTGGGAAATGCAAAGTCGGTCTTGGCCTTTCCGCTTACTTGGAGCATGTGCATGTAAATTTTGGTGCAAATCCGTCGAAAATTGCTGCCGTGCATTCGTTACACACACACACACACACACACACACACATCCTGCCTTTTATAGATAGAAATTAAAAAATGCTTGCATTATTCAAATAACATCGATGTGAAAGAAGAAAAAAAATCAGTTCATACATTATCTGCGCTTTGCTGTTTTAATGAATTTGTCCTTAACTTTTCAGGCTGTGTTTGAAGCTGTTGTTCAAGGTAGAAGTAGCGATGTTGCTCTCGACGATATAACACTAACAGATGGCTGTCGCCTTGCGGATTCTCACGGTCAGTTAAGGGTGTTTGAAAGTCATATTAAATCAATACTTCAGCTTAAGGATGTATTTTTAAAATTGATTTCTGAAGCCTCAACAACAGGTTTTCCCCACTATATATCAAAAAAACTCGGACAAGAAAATAAAATCATATTTTAGGAATGTATGCCTTCCGGAAAAGAAGTTAATACTCTGAAATCCTTAACACTCACATTAACAATACTTAGAAAAGCCAATTCTTTCAGTTTGATGTAGTAAGGTGTCCACTTTTCATCGTCAGTCACAATTTGTTTCGAAAGTGTTCCATTTTTTGAAGTTTTAAGCAGCAAATTGCATACAGAAATACGTTCCTGTAGATATTTTCTCTCGCTCATTATATGTGGAAGCCACACATCAAAATGGCTATCATAACCAGGCTCGTATAAATGAATTTCAGTGTTTCATTTGATGTTAATTATTCTCAAGTAATACCTTGATTTGAAAACTTATTTGCTTTATCCAATCATTGAGCATTGTTCAGTGAACAATTTCACTACGAACAGATGCTATTTTTCCAATATTGTCTCTTCTCACATTACGTGACAACACTTAGTCCTGCCATTCATGAACTAGAGATTCTGGTGAAAGAGATTTAAAAAAAAAAATAAAAAAACTCACATTATGTAACCTTAACACTTAGTCCTGCGATTCATGGACTGCAGATTCTGGTGAAAGAGATTTTAAAAAACAAAAATGAAGAATAGGTACAAAACTACCTCTGAAGATCAACGGATGCCGTATATACGTGAGGAAGGCTAAAGAATATATCGTCTGAAACGTTTATTATTGCAAAGAAAAAAAATATTGAGGATAATAGCACCTAAATAATTGAAGCAATCAATAATTGAATTTTACCTTATTTTCTGATACGCGAAAAAAATTAACTCTTTTAAAGGCGTAATAAATAATAATCCAAATGTAAAATAGCTGCTGAATACGGCGAAGGAGTGAAAACATTCTAGACAACCTGTGAGAATTTCGCTTGATTACTAATATGTGTACTAGCTTTAGCGGGATGGAATATTACTCCCCTTTCAGTTAGTTAATTCCTGAGGCTTTTTGTTGATTTTTGTCTACATTTTGTTTAATTGCTATCAGTACTTGTTCGAATCAATCGTTTAATTCTCTGGTAGGAGCTCATAATATAGGACTCATTTCTAATCTCACTGTTTAACAGCACTCCGAAAATAGACGAAAAACCTATTTTTTTTGTATGGGCAGTAATGATTCATTTCACGGATCCCACAATTCTTGCGTTTCATGTAAAGTATCCACTTTTCGTTATTCGTTGCAGTTTATTTAAAAACTGAAGGATTACGCGTGGATCCACTTGTCGTTTTTTTTTGCCTAAGTCAGGTTTTTATGGATTTCGTGTTTTTGTTTTTTTTGCTTACCAAGAAGGAAATCGCCTACACTTCACTCATAAATTAGAATCTGTCATAAACAGTAGCCATTAATAATTTGAGCAGCTTTTGTTGTTTTGAAAGGAAAATAGTTCGTGTGTTGCCTACCATTTCTATTTGTCATTCTGAAAAAAATGTAAAAACAGCCCCTTTCTTCCGTTACGGATTGTACTCATGGTGAAGGCAATAAAACGAAGAGTCGAAACGTTGTATTAACAATATCATTTTTTTTTTACACTATGTCCCTTTAAGACTGAATTGATCACGACTCTCTATAGCTACTTTTTATTCAACATAAGTGAATTGGCATGACTTTTGGGGAAAGATAGTGGAGTGGTTTTGGGAAAGATAGTGGAGAAGTTTTCCTTTGCCTTCTTCACGGTTTTGAATTCTGAGTCTCCTTTTGCCACCCGGTGCTAATTTACCCTGCTAAGTAATGCATAGAAGGAATAAGAAATGGATACAAACATTTTCCAATGGCTGAAGTGAATACACAAAACAGGCGATAATGATTCATTTCGCTGGTCCCACTTTTCTTGTGTTTCACTTTGTAATGTATCCACTTTCATAATCTGCCACAGATTATTTTGAAACTGGTGGAATCTGGATGCAACCACTTGTCTGTTTGTTGTTTAATCAGGCCACAATTGATTACGGCGAAATGAGGTTTTCTTTGCTTAACAAGAAAACATTATAGAACATAAATTAGAATAAATTCTACAATATCAGTAGTAGTGAATGATATCATATGAGTAGCTATCGTTGCTTGTGAATAAACAAAACTAGTTGCTATAGTACTTACATTTATATTGGCCATCATGTTCGGTAAAATATTAAGAGACCCTTCTACTCCTTTACGAATTGTACACCTGAAGAAAGCTGTAGAATATATGTATGTCAAAGCACTTGATCACGACTCTCTACAGCTTCCTTTTCTTTAACATATGTTAATTGCTATGATTTCTTGGGAAAGATGGAGGGTTTTTCTGTTACCGTCTCTAATGATATGAATTCAGAGTGGTCCTTCAGAGTGTTATATCGTCGAGTTGTCTGCTAACCAAGGATAAAGAGTCCAGTCTACAATGCTATTTTATCCATAGCCCGAAGTGGGAAGAAATAGATTCATATCTTTCCCAAGGCCGACAGTATGTGGCAACAGTGAGGATTGAATTCAGTACCTAGTCGTAATTGTTCTAGCGAGGCAGGCTTGCTAACTATTACACGATATCTATTGCATAAAAATACAATTATGACACAAAGTCGAAAAGAGGGAATAGGTTGAGGCTGATCTTCACTGACTATCCTAATCCGATTCACGACCCATTCACTCATTACAATTCGCACATTCACCATTAAGAACTCGTCGGTTATCGATCAATCCTCCATATGCCGTAATGTCGCATCCTTTCGCACTCCGCGATCTAAAAATTTGATGATAATAAAATTCCATAAATAAAAATCTAATAATTGACAATGAGAGGGGGGAGGATGAACACCACAACAAATTGAATAAACATAATTCATGTTAGTAGGACCCGTCCAACCCTCCATTGCTAACCATTACACTAGCTTAGATGTGGCACAAAGCCGAAAGTAGGGGGCACCCAGTGAGGATCGAACTCACTATACAGTCGTAACTGTTCTAGCAAGACAAGCTTGTTAACCATTACACTACGCCAAGTTGCCTACAGCGTCTTTGATATATTTTTTTTCTTGTGTCTTTCCTCGCATTCCAAAAAAAACAAAAAAAAAACAACGGAATAGTCCATTATTTATCTGAGGTAATGGCAAAGCGTAACGCACGTGCTAAGTTACTAACTAATCGAATAACAATCATAATTAGAATATGATGTTTCATTTTTCTTGCACTTCTTTTAATATGCTTAAATGATATTTTTTTTAATCCCCCATAAAAAATATTTAAATGTTGATTAATATTCAAGTAAGAATTTTTCAGTGTCGAACTAGAAAATAAACCACATTCTTGTAACTTTTTCAGTTCATTTAGGAAATGGCACGAAAATCAAGCCAACGCCCACACCCTGCCATGCAGGTTTGTTCCAGTGCAAGAATTCTCATTGTGTACTCCAGTCTCAAGTGTGCGACTTTAAAAAAGATTGCACAGATGGGTCTGATGAAGATGTTTGTGGTATGTAGACATTTTAACTTCTTACTGTTAAAACTTTGAGATTATAGCAAAATTATATCTGATTGACAAATCACTCTTACCGTGTTCTCTACGACTATTTCAGGTACCTGCAATTTTGAACATCAAAATATCTGTGGCTGGAAGGAATGGAGTACCGGCCGGTTTAAATGGCAGAGCCACCAAGGAAAATCTCCCGGAAAATTTGGTCCTCCAAGAGACCATACTTTAAATTCAGACATTGGTAAGAATTCGTTTTTTAGTAGTTTTCAACTTTACTTGTTATGTCTCATCGATTGATAATCAAGACTCAGATGTTGCTGGTCTGGACCTTTTTTTTTTTGTCAAGCGATTTTGATGTAACCTTCAAATTATTTTTTGTCAATCTCTGACCCTTGACAATACGTTTCTTCCCAATTTTTAACAGGTGTAAGGCATTATTATAGAATTTGTTTCAGAACTTCAGGTCAAATTTCCGTTTAGTCTGCAAATATCTTATTTGTTTACTAGTGAAATCGACAAGCAGATTTTAGGAAAATTGAACTCATACTCTCAAACGTTATAGTTGTAATTATTGCTTCATCCCCTCCCCCACCGCGATCCGTGGCCATAATACGTTGTGATCAGTTTTTACCTATTTCAAAATTCGTACCCATGATAGAACAGTCTATATAAACGGGTACTAATAATGTAATATTTTTCTACAGGCAAATACATGATGATCCTTGGAGCTTATGGGATTTATAAAACACATGCCATCCTCGAGACACGGCCGCTTGGAGCCACAAAGTTCACTTGTCAAGTGGAGTTTTACGTGTACATGGTGGGTCAAGGAGTTGGTAAGCACATGATTTTTGCGTTCTTTAAATAAGTTCTAATTAAAATTCATAGCGTTAAAAATACTTCCGCAACTAATATTAACGTATTTTAATTTTTCTTCCAAAATAGAGTTGATTATCTTCATCTTACATACGGAAACTTGTAACTGCTGGTCTGAACCCTGGGGGTGGGCAACAGTCCGAACAATGTATATAATGGATAGCAGCTCGGATTGAGGAATCGAAGTGTCGATTTCATTGCATTTGTAAATTCATGAGTCATTTATACAATAAAACAAATAGAGAGGTTAATGATTTAAATGGCGAGAATATATCTTCGCAAACAATATCAAAAAGATACACCAACCCCTGTAGAAACAGACGAAAGCGTGTAAAAATTAAAAAGACCTTATGCAACTGGAATTTGTAAACAGTGATCATATCATTCATATACAGGTTCGGGTTGGTGTATCTTTTTGATATTGTTTGCGAAGATGTATTCTCGCCATTTAAATCATTAACCTCTCTATTTGTTTTATTGTATGAATGATTCATGAATTTATAAATTATAATTGCACCTATAACTGATTGCATTTACCTATGTTCTAATATCCTTGGGAAACGTATGAATCCATCTCTCCCCACGCTACTCAGCGGTGGGTAAATAGCAGGATAGAGTGAACCCTATAGCCTTGGTAGGGAACCAACCTGGAAAACTTTGAATTCAAAGCACCGGCTACGTTGTAAGTCTGTATCTTTAACTTATGAGAGGAGAGACGGGATAACCTCAACAATTCTCCAATGGACCGGCAAGTCCTTTTTGCCTTGAATGTCACTATGAACCACAATTGGAGGGGAGGGGTTACCACAACAATGCTAAAACTGAATGAATGAGTCTAATACAACAGGCGGTGGGTGCTTTAGCAAAGTGAGGAAAACTTCTAAAGGCTATAAAGGAAAAGTTTGGGAGAGCCATGATCACACATCTGAAAGGTGATCATAGGTACATTTAAGCCTTATACTGCAATGACTTTAGATAGTAGCATTATCTCTTATTCGGCAAGACTTTTGTACATAATGGTGTGCGTTTTATACACAGAAATTATTATCGTATTCTGACAGTTTTTTTCCAACAAAATAGGACTGATAGTTTTCCTTCATATTACCAAAATATAAATGTGAATGAAACTATAACTGCTATTCTTATACTGTAAGCCCTTAGATGGAGTAAAATTTAGTACGACTACCGAAATTGAACAAAGTTCAGTCTGGTTTCCCTCACTTTTCAACATGTAAAACGTACTTCTGTATCACTGTCAATATTTCTGAGATCAGGTATTGTAAACGGTTTACATTGTTTGTCATATTTACGACGTTTCGTCTGTTGGACGCCCCGGCCTTCTTTAGGTGATGTCCCCAATGACACATGGCCCAGTGGATAAAACTATTCTTTGAAGTAATCCAGATGACAAAACAGTTGTGAGTTAATATACGTAGGCACAGCAGAGATGAGCAAATCGTGGAGAGTTCAGGGAATTAACGGAAGCTAATATATCCAGAATAGGTATGGCACTTGGAACTAGAACAATCTATCCCATTATGCTAAATAAAAGCTTTGTTTCAAAATTCCAATATACATAACCTGAAGATAGCCGGAGCGTACAACGGTTGAAACATAGTGAATAAAACAATAAAGACGAGGACAACAGTCCGAACAATGTATATAGTGTGTGTAATTATATAAAGCCTTGACAAATAAGTGGTAATGCAAGTAGCTCTTAGATTGACTTATTTTTTTTCTTTACAGATTATGAACTTCTTGTAGGTTATTTAAAGGCATAAAATGTATTTTTAGATTGCAAGATTAATGATTTACTAATACAAGTCATACTAATTAACTCATAGCTAGAGAGAAAGGTTTGATTCTTCTTTTCCCGGGGTATGTGCACATGACTGTAACGAACTCGACTGCAAGTGGAACTCGGCTCCCTGATTTCCAATTCCTTGCTATTATCAATTACACCACCCGCACGTTCAAGCTTATAGCACCTGGTGTTCGCAAGCGGTCACCCATCTGTTATATATATATATATACGCAACACCAAATCGATATCAACGTATTTTTTTCCAATCTGGAAGACTTCACGAAATCCTGTTTAAAATCTTTCACAATATAAACTTTTAAGAGTTGCATTAAGTAAATTTGCTATCATTATTTTTAAAATGATTTCCAAACAGAAACAACGAAAACCAAATAGGTTTTAAACAAGCAAGAAGTTATACATTTGCCATTTTCGTTTTGCCGATCACCGACATCAAATCGTGTCAAGAATGCTACAATACTTTGGACAAGACCAGGAAGACATTTTCAACGCGCTCCCTCGTTTTGGTTCAAATATTGTTAGTGAGACTTGCGGGAGAGGCGAATTTACTGAATCTATATTTTCGCGTCACCGAGCACATGATAGGCACTCCATTCTCATGCCAATTCGTTCGCCCCTTTCGCTCCACAAAAAGTAGACGTGAATTTATGTTGGTTCACAGCACGTGTGGCATGCACAACACGCGTCGAAAACTAGAAGAATTCTGGAATATCCTCTGCAAGAATGACAAAACTATCTAACTCCAATACTCTGCACGCTGAAAACATCGATTTCAATTTTTTTTTTTTTTTTTAAGACAATCATTATTCAACCGTGAACAAGAGAAAAAAATACTTCCTGGTTTGTCCAACCTCAGCGCTATAGAGGAGCTAGTCTGAATTTTTAAATATAGATTACACTTATTTGTGGCCCCCTATATATATATATATATTTCAAAAGTGCGAGCCTGAATAGAAAATTAAAAACGAAATTTTTACATGCTCCTGAAAAATAAAACGTCTTTTTCCTGTCTGTTTCCACGAATGAAATTCTTGTCTTTTTCTAGGCGCAATCAAGCAATGCCTTGCCCCTTTTTAAAAACCGTTAAAAAATAGCTTTTATTCAACTTAATTTTCTGTGCTGTGTACCATTTAAACTGAGACGATCATCTCTCGCCCCCAAAACCCCCTATATTCTTCCTACCACCGTTCCACCATCAACTTGCACAAAGGGAGGTAACCCGCTGCATTCAGTCGTCATTTTTACCTTCGATATATCGATTTTATCGAAATATTTATTTAAATAATCGTGAACGAGAAAACAAAAAAAAAAAAAATACTAATGAAAAATAAGTTTTTGGTTTGTCTATAATTTTTTTGCGTGTTTCCTTGAAATAAAATTGTCATTTTCCAGGTGAGATCAGTCTGAATATAATCAATCCAGTTACACGCGAAGTAAAGAAACAGGTAGTTAAAGTAATCGGAAATCAAGGTGATAAATGGATGAGGATTGTGGGAAATATTGGTGCCCAACCTGCAGGATTTGCTGTAAGTAAACGCAATAGAAATTACATTTGCAATCAT
The DNA here is from genome assembly GCA_903632075.3 of Acanthosepion pharaonis. Lineage (NCBI taxonomy): Eukaryota > Metazoa > Mollusca > Cephalopoda > Sepiida > Sepiidae > Acanthosepion > Acanthosepion pharaonis. The sequence goes on from CAHIKZ030003722.1 coordinate 450,892, forward strand.
GTCTCGTCTATCTTGGGGACACTTCGACATGGGGAAATAGTAAGTTTGTCTCACTAGAACAATTATGACTGAGTAGTGAGTTCGATCCTCACTGGGTGCGACATAATTTCGGCCTTTTGCTACAGCTGACCTACGCTTAGAAAATTGTCTCTTTTATCTGAGCTTTACTGAAGATATTTTCTTTTAAATTTAGCTTTTTATTTCGGCATTAAACTTAGTCTGTGTTTAAAGGAACATTCATCCTGCAGCATCCATTTACACAAACGCTGCCTTCACTCATCACTTACCTTCGATATGTCCAGTCCCAGTGAGTACCAAATTCTTCAAGCCCGTCTTATCTGATTAACTTTTTTTTTTTTTTTTTTTTTAACTTGTGTTTTCTGTTAATTAAAACTATTCTCTTAGGGATTTTTCTACACCTCATTTTCAGTGATACGATAAATATTTTGAGCAAAGATGTCTTCGATTCAACTCTTTCAAATTTATATTAATGATATTAAGAGAATATGCCGATCTTTTGCAGACCTGTGCATATAGCATAGGTACCTTTCCTCTTAATAATAACATAAACATTTATCCGACAAATTTTGTTTTCGTCAAGTTTGGCGTCTTTTTCATCATGGTATATTTTTTTTTTTTTATAGCTATCTCGTGGAGGTACCTAATATAGCATATGGATACACCTTTAAAATTTTACATGAGCAGAGCCTGGGATCTGATTTCTCCTGACCAAGCGCCAATATCTTAACTCGGGGGGTGGGGAGGAGGAGTTGGTTGGTCGCATTCAATACTTCCAAAATCAAACTAGTCGCCGAACAGACCCTGAATTTTCGTCTATCGCAATGAACGCGTTCTTTCAAGGAGGCCATTTGCTTTGAAAGTACCTTTATTTATTTATTTATTTATTTATTTATATATATATATATATGAGCCAGATCAGGCTGAAAATGTACTATTGCCATATCTGGACTGGGGCTGCCCAGTATTCCCTTTCTATGATTTCGAGTCCAAAAGCGCATACTTGGCCTTGTAGGTGATAAATTATCCTTTACCCTATGACCTTTTTCCCCACAGATGAAATGTTTCAAGTCTCTTGTTACTCTATGGCTTTATTTGTGGGTGATGAAATTATCCTTTACCCTATGACCTTTGCCGCGCCCCCGATCAGATGAAATGTTTCAAGTCTCTTGTTACTCTATCGCTATTTCCATGGCAAATGTTCTGTTGAACTACGTTCCTTAGTTCCACCAGTTCTTACCTTCTCTCCTTTTTCTGTCAATTAGAATTTTCCAGTAGTCAAAGATATTAATTAAAAATATAATTTTTTTACATAGCATTTCCGGCAGATCAACATTTAATCTGACACTAAACTTAGTAAATAAGTATAATACTTTTAATGTACATATATTTAGTCAGGGATATACAGTATATATTCTAATGCTTGGTTTTTTTAAGCAAAAGTAACTTTTTCCTGGAGGTGTTAAGTCATGCAAAAAAAAATCAGAGGTCGCATTGTACATGAAGTCAGCTTGTACACGAGTAGATACTATAAATAACTACTTAATTCGTGTAATGATCCCCAAAAATGTGATTGTGTATATGTATCTTGTGTGCCGTGTCTCTTTATGAAATTAGTGATCATGGCTCTCCACAATTTCCAGTCCTTTGCAGCTGTTGACAAAACTTTATTTTTTTATCTCTGTTCTGTCATGAATTTACTCAACCTCATTAGGTAAAATCATGCATTGTTTTCCTCTAGCCATCTTGCCTTCAATCTGCCCTGTGAATTTTATATAATGAAATGATGATTCTGATTTTTTTTTTTTTAATTTGGTATATTTTACAACTTAGTATAGAAAAATGTAGGATAAAAAAATAAAATCCGTTAATTTTTTTTTTTGGAAATTTCTTTCATTACGTTTAGCAGATATAGCTTTCTAGTAGATGTGCTTTAAGGCAAATGATACCTTGCTTGACTGAAACTCTCATTAGCCTGTGGTCAGATCATACAGTGGATTCTCCTCGAAAAGAGGACGCAGGTTCGAATCCTACCGGCGGGAATATATTCTTAATTTTTCCCAAGTGCAGAGACAGGAAAACAAAATTAAACACTATTTGAAAGACGGAGTCTCTACTCAAATACGAATATTCACTAAAAATAACTTTTTAATTATATCTGATTAATATATGTGCATAGATCTGATTAAAAAAAATCCCTTAATTGCTTTAAATGCTTTACGTTCCATGCATGAAAATAAAGATTTGGAAATGTATGAACTTCTTAAATAGGTTAATTGAACTTCACTTTGATGTGATGGCTTCTTGTAGCTCAGTGGTAAATATTTGTTTTGAAAGTGGTTTCTCAGGTTAGAAAGGAAATAAATGTTTAATTTCTGTCGGGATGTAGACTTTCTTTAATAAGTATTTTGATTTCCGGTCAGTAGACGTTAATTTCACCATTGAAAAATACAGATTTGCATCCACTAAAAAAAAAAAAATAACGCTTAGAGTAATAAATATGTATGTATATGTTGCATAATGCGTATATGAGTTTGTGTGTTCATGATAATGTCCTTCTTTTAATAGCAAAAAGAATGGGCATTATCTTTTGAATTTTTTTTTTCTAGTCCCGTTTTCTTGAATTTTAAAATCGGGTTCTTATTTTAGATGGAGTAGGTAGATTAGCCTATCAACCGGTCCATACTCCTCGCCGGTCTTTTGAACAGGAGTAGAGGTTTATCCTTTGTTTCGTGTTTAGGGTTGGGATTCTGATTCCTTCTAAAGTCTTTTTCTTTCTTTTTCAATCACTCCTTGAGTTTTTGTCATATTATTGCCTTGCTTGGGGGTGAACACACTAAAAAGATGTTAACACTGTAAACTCCATTGTGTCACTGGAGTATATTTTGCTGCTTTACTTTCCCTAGTAAGTTCGTCTACGATTTATTACTGACTGAATACAGTAATTGTCACACAAGGCCATTTATACGTTACAATTTACTCATTCACCATTAAGAATCACCATTCGCTCCGACATACACCAAATAACTTCACACTCAGAGCATCTACCAAAAAAAAACCACCCATGACGTAAACTTTCAATATGTACAATTTTATATATATCTCAATGTTTGTCTTTATGGTATGGAGGTTCCGTATATATAGCTGTTCTTCTCCTAGGCTGGTTGCCAACTAAAACTAAAAGGTCCCACCCTACCCTGAAGTTAACCTCCTAACTCTGAGGAAAAAAAATAGATGCATGCCTTTTTAAGGGTATTTCTGTGTCGATAACTGCTAAATGCAGTGTGTCTTTTATTTTATGAGTTTTACTTACAAGCAAAAGAAGTTTAAGTAGACGTAGATTCATGCTTTTCTAACGAATATAATTTTTTTTTTTTTCAGTTGCAGTTTGATGGCTTTCCCAATGTTCGGCAAATTGTCACGGCAATGAAAACAGACATGGCAATAGATGATGTCAAGTTGTTAAATTGTAGACCGGAATCTGAACCAAGTAAGCCATTCAGCACCCCACGCTCCCTATTTTTTTTCTTTTTTTTATTTACGTTTCTGGTATTGTTCTATTCTATCTTTCGATAGTTTGCTGCATTTATTTTAGCTCCCCCCCCCCATGCTCTTGGGGTGGGGAATGCATCCTTTTCATATACTCAGAGTTATGGGTTAAGTAGCGGGTTAATTTAGGCTCTGACGATACCATGGACCGAACATATGAGCAAAGGCGAAGTTTTGTTTAGCGGCATATCTACCTCCATTGGTTATGTAATGTCAAAATCTACATAATTTTATGCTTTTTTTTATGTATTGTTGGTAAATTTAATGTGGAAATGTATTTCCTAGTGTCGTAATCTTTTTTGCCAGAAAAAGAAAATTATCGTTTATTTTATTATAATAATGTACTGTTTATTTATTTATTTATTTATTTGTGTGTGTGTGTGTGTGTGTGTGTAGAGGGATTCCTTATTTGCCCATAACTGGGATCGTAACAGGCGCTACCACCATAGATTAGGGTGGACCTGGGAATAGTAATTAAAAGGTGTTTCCACGCTCCTCAAAACTTAGTTTCCCAATCAGGGGCTTTGCTGCTGGATGTAGTCTATCTTCATACCCAGGACGCGAAGTTTTAGTGAAAAATGGCAACGAAAAGAACACTTCTACTTAACATCAGAAAGAAGTTGAAATTTCTCGGGCACATAATGAGGAAAGAGGACTTGAAAAATATGAAGGCAAGAGGAACAGCGGAAAACAACGCATGACCTACCTCCCGGGCTTTATTAATTGGATGACAGAACAAGTTAACATATAAAAATAGTTTAAATTATTACAATAATATTATCTAGATCTGTAATTCCCAAAATATGTGTGTGTGTGATCGGATGTTTATGCGTTTCCAGTTTTCATCCGAACACTTCTGCGCGCAAGGCTGAAAATGGTGATCAAAGGACTCCACAACTGAGGAGAAACGCCTTTTCAATTGCTGCTACGTGTGAGGCTGAAACAAGAATGAAAAGATAAAAACAACCTTTTTCAGGTTGTTAACCTCCACCAACCATTTGGGGATGTGCCTCAGTTGCACCCAATTGTTGTTACTAATATATACATATTTTTTATTTTTTACGGGTGGGCTGACTTAAACTGCTCCAATTGAACGGCAAAAATTCCCAGTAATGTAAGACCCGGTCGAAGACTGGTTATACTGCTAGTTTGCAATAAAAGTGGATTGCAGATTATCCCATTCTGTTCTTAAATAATAGCCTTGTAATTATCTTTGTTGCTGCTTCGAAATCCATAAACAACCTTCTTGGATGTATTCAAAACTTTTCTACTGCCATCATTTTCATCTCACTAGATTCGGATGCAAACATTTTGCTTCACTTGTAAAACAAAAAAAAAAAAAACAGCAATTTTCGTCAGTTTTATAAACATTACTTGTGTTCTGGTATAAGCTTCATAATCGGCAGTCATGGACATTGGTGAATACAATAAGCGGAGGAGTGTCAAATGAACTTTTTTTCCCCATTAACATTGCCCAAGTGTAAAGATAAAATAAAATAGCAATGTTTACTGTTTTAAAAAGCGATTAAAATAATAGTAAAAACTAAGCATATGAAAGTGAATTTATGTATTTTCTTATAGAGGATTGACATCAAAATTAAAAAACACTATTTATTTAAATACTATTTATTATATTCTTTATCGGCCAATTGATTCAGACTTTATAAAATGTTAAATAAATATTTATTTGTAGTTGGTTCACATATTTTTATAATTTAAATGTTTATAAATTTATGCATAAAATTTTTCCAATTTCTTTTTAAATTGGTAAATGATAAATATTGTATTGCATTAGTTTTTGGATTAAGATTTTTGTAAATAAACGAATCTGATAAATTCGTGTTTTCTATATTTGTCGTAAATTTTGGAACAAAAAAATGTATAGATTCCATTTCATCATATGCTTAGGGTTTGTTACAATTTTAATAATCAGCAAACACTACCAAGGCGTGAAGGTAATTAAAATAAGTCTCTTGCTACTTTTTTCGGGCACGAATGTCCTTGTTTGCCTTGTAATGTTGTGATAATTATTTTATGAAAGCCTTGTTTAATATTGAATACAACAACGCGCATAAATGTGATGTGTATGAACAGTTACACATAAGACACTACATCTTGATGCTAAGAGAATGCTACCCTCGTATTCACCAGATTGAAAAGATACAACAAATAGGAAGAAAAATTCAAGTGAAAAAATAAAAAAAATATATACAGTGTAAAAAGGCCAATTAAGAAATCCAGATTAAAAAAAATAGTGAGGGTGGTAAATTAAGGACATTTTTTTTTTTTAAATGTTAGCAAAAGGGACAGTCCAATATGAAAATTACAAATTGGAGATACGAAAATCAAAGAGGCGCAGCAATTCAGAAATCTGGGAAGCCGATAATCATATAATAGAAAGTGTAATATGGAAATCTGAAGGCGCACTGGCACAGCGAAAGATGCCTTCTAAAAGATGAGAAAAGTATTAAACAGAAAAATATCGTTAGAAACGAGCACCGAACTGCTATATAATAATCAGTCTTATGTCAGTGAACGCTGGACAATCTTCTCACGAATGGTAATTTTTCTAAGCCTCGCTTAAATGTGGTATTCTGTCGAAACTATAGGGCGCCCAGCGCAGATCGGACAATTTACTCAGTCGTAATTGTTCTTGTGAGATCAGCTTGTTAACCATTACATCACGTCGAGTTTCTCCATTTGCCTCGCAGACGAAGAGACCGGAAGCAACAGAAAAATGTTTCTAGAGAAAGTTGCTGAGAATACCATGGACAGAACATGTAAGCAATGATGCTGTCATCAAGAGACAACAGCAACAAAAAGGATCCTCGGGAAGAGACAGATCAACACCACCGCCGACTGAGCTGCTAGACAACTCAGGACCAGAAAAAACATAACATTTTTCTTTTTATAACCAAATAAAAGTTATTAAGGATTAAAACCTTAATCAGTGAATACATTTCTTCAGATAACGCATTTGAAAAGGCATGTAAAATAAGAACAGTTTTTGTCTTCATTTTTAATAAAGTAAATTATGAAATTTTTCATAAAAAAAAAAAGTTAAAATTCTGATTTACTTTATTAAAAAGATAAATTAGCGAATATCTCATATTCAGTACAGTAAAAAAAAATGAGCTATTTGTTATTTCTAAGCAATACTTTTGTCTGATTTTTTTTTTTTTTTTTTTTGTTACAGTAGTCTCGTCAACGCCAAAGGGTCTCAAAGTTTGTGGAACCGACAGCTTTGTGTGTCCCTCTGCAACTCATTTGTGTTTCCCATCCGCTTTCCGATGCGATGGTCACGCCGACTGCCCTGACAATTATGATGAAGAACATTGCGGTATGAATAATTTCTAACCGATATCTACTGAGTTTGTTTTGTATGACACCACACCAAAAATAACGCTTTGAAATCCTAATTTTGTTCTGAACGCTCTCGAACGCACGTGGGTAATGGAGGTAAATAATAATACAATATTGTTCAACAGTTAATAGGTGATAATATCACATATCAAGTAAATAAAATCGCGTCGTGGTCACAAATATATAACAAGAGTTATGGTAGAAATATTTTTTCTCCCATTTGTATTTCCCCCATTATGGGCATTATTATATCTGTGATGTAATAACATCGTACTTCACGGACAGAAAGGAATGGCTGAAAGGAAAAGGAATGACGAACATGCTTTGTTCTCGTGTAAATTTTTATGCCCCTAAGATGTACACAAAAGTATATATACATATGTACACGTGTCCCACGCAGAGAATAATATAACTACACAGAGTACTCGAAGAGGCCAAAGAAAGGGTCTTACATATATGGAGAGTATTCTGTGTTTCTGGAGAAGTCATGTTTATGATTCTTCGGATTCTTCTATGCCCCAAAAGGGGAAACTTTGAGTTTTCCTAAATTAAGTAATGCGAGCCGGAGTTTCTATATCTGGGGAAGATATATTCCGAAAAAGAAACGACACCATGGACTTGTAAGCTGTAGCAGCTGGCTGCATCGAGCTAAAGGCCAGGCAGGATGAACAAATATGCGTGTCGTGACACCAATAAGCTTACTGACAGAATGAATGACCACCTTCGTCACAGTATGAAGTGGCGTTATTAAGCAACCGTCACGTGACCCATTTGACTTATCCCCACCAAAGGGGGGTAATCTCTTTCTGTATCCCAACAGGGAAAATACATAATTTCGAGCCAGTAATGAAGGACATGTCTTTTTATACTTGCACACAAAAACAGCCAGTATTAATTATAGATTTTTACATCCTAATCTATTAATGCTGATCGTCCCAAGAATGGGATGGTGAGCATTTATGGTTTAGGTCGGTGAATCTTGGTTAGCTCAAAATTGGCACGAAAACATCAGTCGACTATGAGACTATTGCATAGTCAACATAGAGTAGTCGCCCCTTGCGTATAATAAAAATTTTGTATCGAATTCAACAGACTAAATCTATTTGACGATGTCTTGTTCAATCATAAGCAATTAATCTACCACCAAGTTTTCTTTTTCTATTAGCCAAACTGTTTTAGATTTAATAGAATGGAATCTAAAAATACATTAGGATTGATTTCAATACATATATTTACAAAACGACAGTCTCATCGTGTTGTAACTTCTTCGTATCGATTTTATGTCGTCTAATCGATTTCAGACAGTTATCGCTTCTGGCGACTCGATGTGTAGCCACGGTAATATAAAATAGAATTTTTTTAATTCATGTTCTGTTGAAAATATCAAACAGTGTAGCATTTTTTCTGACATATCTATTAATTTAAATCCATAACATCACTCATTACATATGTTTCCTTTTTTCATTTTCTTTTTGACCATGCACCATTTTTCATATAAATTTCGCATTCCATGATATTAGGTTTATGCAACAGATTTATTTCTTTTATAGAAGCATTATTCAGTCAATCACTTCAAGAATTTATTCTACATATTGTAAAATATTTCATCAATGCCTTTTTTCACAGAATCGTTCAGTCAATAACTACTTCAAGGATTTATTTTACATTTTGCAAAAGCTTTGCACAATGATATCACCTTTGCGTCATTATTCAATGGCTTCTTCAAAGAATTATTCTCTACCTTGCATTTCCTAGAACCGCTAACCATACAATGAGTGTTACAAAAACAAATGGTATTCTGAAGATGACATATACAAAGAAAACGTCGTATGTGAGAAAAAAAAAGTCGTTTCTGTAAACCAGCTTTTATGACTCGGCAAAGTTCCTTACCTAAATAAACATCTTTTCTGATTCACTGCATTAAAGCTATAAGCCAAATATTCTGCAGAATTATGTAGTAACTGCTTGCCCCATTTCCACCGACTCATAATAAAGTATTATATCTTTTTTTTTTTTTTTTTTTTAAACCATTTCCTCCCAAGTAAGGCGATAAAAACACTATAACACAAATGTTTACCGAGAACGAAATAAACTGAGAAAATGTTGTAAAGAAAGGACAATAAAAGTACAGGTTTCGAAAAGACAGATTACGATTAACGTTGCATTTAAACATTAAGATCATACTTTTCAGGAAAGCAAGAAGCCAGAAGAGAGTACACGAGCGAGAAGTGTGACGGGAGTAACTATTAACACTAATCTTATGATTACAACTCTCAATTTTAAGACTAAAAGGATGCGACCTAGCTGCCAATCTAGTACAACGCTTAAATTCGTGAAGTCGAGGAAAATTGGCCAGAACAATTACCATGAAGGTATTTATAAAAATTGCAAAGGGAATCTGCGGCAGTTGGGAAGTGACTTAATCCGAAATATAATGTCAGAATCGATAAAACTGCAGATTCTTTGGATTTTGTCGAGAATCTGTAGATACATTGCAAAAGAACCAGACCAAATGTAGCAGGAATATTCAATACCCAATACCACTATAAAAAAAAGTTTCCTGAGTCTCCTTGAGTTTAATATGCTGAAGATTATCCTGGATGAAGCGTCAATATAATTTTTTTTTACGATTTGAATTCTCATCATGAATCCATCGTCAGGAGCAACTCTGTCAGTTATGTGCTATGCGTGATACACGTTTAGCCGATCATGTATCTTTCGATACATGACTGACGAGGCAGATTTTTTTCCCGCAGTAGGTTGCCATTTCTTTCTGCGGTAGACCAGTTGCCATCTAAGGCTATAGAACCCGGTCTGTCCTGCTATCCGTAGCTCCCGAAATGTGTGGAGGCTTGAACTCTACATCCTTTGAAGCTTTCCACAAAGCTGTATAAAGCATTGCCCTCAATCGAATTTATTTGTTTTCAGATACTTGTCCGAAAGGTCAAAGTTACTGTCACCCAAAAAAACAGTGTCTCTCTTCTCATCGCTGTGATGGCATAGTCGAGTGTCCAGATGGTTCAGATGAATCTGCTTGCAAAGGTCAGTCCAGAGTAAAGTCTTCGATTTAAATTTTTACATCGAAGCTTCTATATACAGTGTAACCCGGATATAAGAGAGTTGTCGGGACCGGAGAAGAAGTTTCTTATATCCGGGTTTGGTCTATTTTATATACATTAACACAGGCTCTAATTTGGGACCAGAGAAAATCTCTCTTATATCCGGGTCACACTGTATTTTCTTGCTATATGACAGTTTGTGGGATCTGATAAAAATGTACATGTATTTTTTGTATGGTAATTTTATATTGTAAATTTTAAATTGTAACCGTTTTATTGTCATTTAAATTCTACTACCATGATCTTTTTCCTGTTGTGATACTAGCAAATTAGTATGCATAATTTGAATAAGCACAAGTGAACACTCATATAAGTGGTCACTGAGAATAACGAGGTAGTAATAACTAGCTTAGCGGCTGATTAGTGCTAACCTCTACATCACAACATTTCCATTCCAAAAGAATCAGTTATCTATTATCTCATGCCTCAACTGATTTATCACTCTACATAAAATTCCCATCCAAAGTAACAAAACTTACCCATTACATGATACCTCAGTCATTCACTCACCCATTGTAGCTTCTCATTCGCTCTCTTATCCCTTCCAAAACAATCGAGATTATCAATTATTTCTTGCCTCAGCCCTTTACTTACCGTTGGTGTCTTGCTTAACTCTTCCAAAACAGCAAAAATTACTCGTATGAATCCTTGCATTTCGCCCAGATCCTTAACGCCTACATTTTACGTCGCTGTCTCTTTTACTAAACTTATCAAAGACAAATAAATGGCCTTCGTATTCATTTTTTTTTCTTTTCCTCTTTGACTAAGAATTTCCATTTTCGGTGTTACGAAAAATTAACCAGTGAAGCTATGAATTCGACGCTAGCCTTTAGTTGTCGTCGCGTTGAGTAAGCTGCTGGTGACTTGTTACGATGATGATGTTGGCAGGTGTTGAGTCGGCGGTGATGAAATGTCCCTTCCGATATTCTACGTATCAGTTTCCTTGTAGTTTTTGTTCTTCATAAAATTTCTTGGTTACTTACATCTTCTGTCCTTAATATTCAGGGCCAACACATCTTATCCTCGTTTTTTTTTTTTTTTTTTTTTACGGCGGCGGCGGGGGGGGGCGTTATTTTTTTTCTTTTCAGCGCTGTTTTATGGCCATCCGTCATTATTTAAAAAAAAACTTATTTCTAAACCGACGTTACATTGTCAGTCATCAACTAATAATATACATATCGTGTATCTGCATAGCCGGTGCGGTGCATACGATGCAGGAACCCCCGACGAGGTTGGAGCCCCAAAAGTGATCGTGGGGACCCATGACTACTGAGGAGGAGGAGGGCAGAAGTGCTAATTTCAGTAGCGCTTATTTTTCTTAAATCTTGTATAAAAAATGGTTTTATTTTCTTTCTGAATAGTTCTTTTAAATCAAGAGGGTAAAAACCATTTCTCAGTAAAACCATTTTTTATACAGAGATCCTCCGCTAAGGTGGTTCTCTGATTTTAATTTTTTTTTTTTACTAATTGTAATTATATTAAATTTTCTAGTCCCTATTTTTACATTTCTAGAAAGATAAAACTGAGAAAATGATCGCTTTACAAAATAAAGATGTTTTAAGATTTTAGCAGATGAAAAATTTTGCCGAAAACTGAAACACTATTTTAAAATAATTTTTTAAGACAATCCCGTTTGTGTTGTAGCGGAATCTTTTATAAAAACAAATTTTCAGCGAAGGTGCGTCGACAATTAATCATTATGGAAATATAAAAATTTGCGACTTAAAATATTTATTTGTTTATTATTTATTTATTTATTTTTTCCCCGAGAAAAATGTAGTCATGAAAATATTGGTGCTTATTACAAAAAGAATAACATTTTCCCAGATTTCTATACATATAGAAAAAGTAGCTGTTTGTATGTGTGTGTCCGGCTAAAAGTAAAAAAAAAAAAACAAAAACTACAACAATTAACGACTAATATATATATATATATATATATATATATATATATATATATATATATATATATATATATACACACACACATACTCAGTATCAACCAACCCACGTTTTTTGCGAAGAAGTTATCTTGTGATTTGTATTTCCGAAGATATTTTAAAATTAAGAATACGTAATTATTACATTAGAATGCATTCGAAATTATCAGAATTAAAAAGTAAAAACGAATGGGAATAATTATTTCCGTTCGCTTTTACTTTTTACTTCTGCCGATAATTTCGAAATGTATCTTTAAAATTTCTATTCTCTTGAATTTATTTCCATATCTATATTAAATGAAAGCGTAACTTTAAACAAATGAGTTCTAAAACAACAAAATAATTTTTTTAAAAAAAGAATATAGACTAGTTATTTGAAAAAAGTTCAATATTTATTTATTCAAATATTCGAAACAAAAATTGTAGAAACACAACAGAATAGATTCCCGTAGATATTTTGGGAATTTTCAGTAGTCATTTTTTCGATATCTTTAATCGGGAAATTTTTTAACTTTCTTTTACCATTTTATTGAAATTAATATCTTTTTAAGTTTAGATATTAAATTTTAAAAATGAATACAAAAATTATTCTGAATATACATAATCGTTTTAAAATATGTTGGGGTGCGGATCATAAAAATTTTACGAAATTATTTAATTTTGTAAAAATTATTTATGCTTGCAAAATATTTTGTATTCTATTTATTGAATTTTTTATTATTAATAAAACATTTACAAAAATATTTGTGCTTTCAAAATATTTATTTTTATATTCTATATATTTCTCTATTGTAAACAAGACCTGAAAAACGGTTTACAACACACACACACATATATATATATATATATATATATATATGAATGAACACAATTTTTTTTTTTTTCATGAAATCAACCTGTCTTTACATTTTTATTTTAATGACAAAAAAAATTAAAGGTAAAATATTTTTAAAAGCAATACGAAACCAAATAAATTTAAATGAAGTTATTTTTTTATTTAAAGTAAAATAATTATACGTGTTAATTTGATAAAATACATAGACAATATATTTACTTTAATAAATAGTGGAATGTCCATTCTATAATTTCTGTTTTAAAAAAAAAAAAAAATTTAGTAATTCCCGCCAACCATTTGGCATGACACTTTAGAATCTAATTCGGAAAAAGGGTGAGCTCCAGTCATATCCTTGAGAAATCTAGACTACATACCGAGTTTTTGCAATGGCATCACATTGATGAATGAATCGACATATTACGGAATTTCAACATAGCAATGAAGCCTAAGATAAAGTTATTTATTCCGAGAATCGCTGTGTATCCCCGCTAGTTCATTATAAAGAAAATAATGAGTATGCATTGAAATTTCCATTTAAACTGGATAATTCCCTGATTTTTGGTAATTTAAAAAAAAAAAAAAAAAAAAAGAAAAAAAACAAGCGTTGCCCTCTCACCTCCGCCAGTTTTCCTTCGAGAGTATGTGGGGCCCTAGGATGGTAAATTTTGTAATCGACACTTAGTAGCGCTGGCCATGTTTAATATTTATCGATAGAACATCTCTGTCGCTTCAAGTCTTTTATTCATAAACCTAACTAAAAACCTTGAATTTATTTCTCTTCTGCTGCAGAATGCTTCGACGGTTTTTGTGCGAACGAAGGAATTTGTATAATGGAAAATGGATCGGCAAAATGTTTGTGAGTAATCAATAACTTTTTATATTTTATTTACTGTTTATATTCTTTGTATATCACTGTGTGTAAATATTTCCCGTGACTATGTATACAACATATACGTTTTTTTTTTTGTTTTTTTTTTTTTTTCCCTATCGAAGTTACCTTCAGTCGAGTTGTCTTATTGGAACCTTATTTAGCCTAAGACATCATTCCAAGTAGCACTTGAACGCAGTCACCCTTCCCGCCTTAAACGTTAAGAGAACGTACATGAGTAACGATAGATAATGTATGACGTAGGGTACAAGTGTGTATATAAGAACGACATATGTACAAGCAAGCTGATTCGCTTCTTTTGGCCCACATTGCCTTTAGATAGATATATGTACAAAATTAATTGGTTTGTTTAACGACATATCAACAACTTATGGGTCATTTAATGTCGAATGAAATTTTCTTGGGGCATTTGAATTAATAAACATGTTATGTTCACGAGTGAATACATGCTGAATAATACTCATCTTTTGTGCATATACATGCTTGTGTGGCCATAATTACTAGAGGCGGGGTATGTGTGTTTTATGTTGTAGTTTTGTCGAAGTTATATTTTGTTTTATATTTATACAGCTTGATTTCTTTAAGAAATTGCAGAACATTATATGAATTAGTATCATGAAAGAGTTCTTTCATAATGGTTGTTTGGTTGATTTTGTTTAGTGGCATATCAACCTCTACGGGTTATGACGAAATCTAAATATTTTGAACAGAGGTTTTATGGCTTCAACTAAATATATACTATAAATAAGTATTGTTGGTAATTTTACATTTTTATACTTTTGTAGTGTTTGTTTTTGTTTGTGGGTTCACTATTTGCCCATAGCTGGAACCCTAACAGGTGCTACCACCCCGAGTGGGAGCGGATCTGGAAACAATACTAATTAAGAGGTGGTTCCACGCTCCTTAAAATCTCCAATCTCGAGTCCTTGCTGTTGGATGTAGTTTATCATCATACCCAGGAAAAAAAAAAAAAAAAAAAAAATCTATATCTCTCTATATCTGTATCTCTCTGTATCTCTATCTCTCTGTATATATCGACTGGGAAGTCTCTGAATTAAAGTACTTCTCTGTAAATCCACCATATATTTCAAAACTCCAACTACGTGTGGCCACCATATATCGGGTCCATATCTATACACAAGGATAAACAGTCCCTGACGTGCCAATACATACACGTAGTGGTTTGATGATGCATAGACTTCTGTCTATCGTTTCGGGAGGAAACCGTGCATGTTATTTTCTTTAAATGGGGATGCATTTATCATAAAATCTAGACTTCACATTTATTTTTTCATATTTTTTTTTATTTAATTTTTTTTATTTTTTTTATATCTACAAGAATAATTAATAATTTTTTGCATACGTTATCCAATCGGTCGGTTGGGCAAGAACAAATTTTGAATCGACTTACAAGTATTAGCCAAATGGTATGTGTATATTCTGCACTTTACACTATTTACATTGTTCGGACTGTTGTCCTCATCTTCATTCCAATATTAACGACGTTTTGACCGTTGTGCGCTCCGGCCTTCTTCAAGTGATTGGAATTTTGAACTGAACCCTTTATTTCGTCCACCGGGGTAGATTGTTCTACTTCCACGTGCCATCCCTCTTCCGGAAATCTCAGTATCAGTTATCTCCCCCTTTTAATTCAACTCTCCAAGTTTTTGTTCACCTCTGCTGTAGCCAGGTATTCCGAACTTTAATATGTTGTTGCTATATTCGACCACGACATTAGTAAGACGTCTTATACATTTGTCGGAGACAAGTTCTATTGCACAGCATCAAAAATCACACTCCAGTCCACCTTCATCATACAACAAAAGACTTGTTGACAACAGCAATATATTACACCACGATTATAATAAACTAAAACTTCAAATTCACGATGCCCTCGATATCAATATCAACCAACCAACACTAAACAAAATTTATTACGCATATAGCAACAACATATTAAAGTACATATAACATTTAATGCCATTTTACATTTCTATCAATTTCCGGTCAGCTCTTATACTGAAACGCTTTTTTTGTTAAAAAAAAATTATCCATAACTACAACAAATAAACTTAAAAATTCTAAAATAACTTTAACAGAGCAGATTCGCACGTGTTTTAAAAATCACAGTGACAAATGAACGCAGATTTTATCGCAGTTACAATAGCATGCTTGTATGTAATTTAACCCTGAAGATGATCTTAGAAAAGGTCGAAAGTACTTGGTTTATAAAAAAAAAACAGACTATGGCGCCTTCTTTGATAAATTCCATTTTACCATCAAGAAACTGATTAAACAAATGGAAAGAATCAATAAAAATAGGTAGACACATGTCAATATTAACCGATGAAACCGGTTTGAATAAAGATATGCTGCACATTATATATATATATATATATATATATATATATATAGAAAGGAAGTTGACTTCATGTTATCTGTCTGGAGGAGTCAATCCCAGTGTGAAGCACCTTTGAAAAGTGCCTGAAACTTACGCAACAGGTTGACCTATGCCTTGTAAGTTAAATTTGGTGGACGGAACTCTTAGGGTGAGCCGATGACTGTGTAAACACGAAGTCACAAGTCATCGTGACCGAGGGCATGAGCGTGCTGGCCTTGTTGAGATTGTTGATCACACTAGATAACACGCTTCTATCCCAGAAACTGTAACTAAGGTCTCCTCAGCGTAGTTGCAGTAAAAAAAAAAATACAGTTTAGGTCTGTGCGTGTTGAGCAAACACAATGTGCCTGATCGGACGTCTGCAATACTGATTGGCTAGCCGACCTAGTAAACTGGTACCTTGAATACGAGTGGCCAACCATTAACGTAACGTGTGCACATATATAAATAAATATTTACTTGACGCCCCACTGAATCAGGATGTGACACAAGGTCGGTTTTAACGTGGGGAACCCGTGTGTTTCCACTCGGGCCACTGGTCATAGCTTGTCCGAGCTGGTCTAAACTCGTCATAGCAGTCATACTACCAGCAACGGGGCCAGGGCACAGGTGCCAGGTAAGTATTATATGTGTGTGCCTGTGTGTGTATTAAAGAATATCAAACACTTAAAATCTGATAGGTAATATTTTTTTTATTTCATGAAAGCCCTAAAATGCAGTTCTCAATCTTCAAGACCTATGTTCTTTAATTAATAATAATTTTCTCTGTCTTTTGACATAGATCTATATTCTGAAAATTCCATACGAATTACTATATATAATATATATATGAGAGTAATAACAAGCTTTGCTTTGATAATCACATGGCGAAATTGGTAGTACCTTGAATATATCATTCGATAGTTTAATTTTAACATCGCCTGTTGGAGCCGGAGGAAATGCGTAAATCAATGCTGTCCTGGGGTTACTTTAATGAAACAATCTAAAATGTTCTATTTCTTTCAGATGCAAAGAGAAAGGCGTGAATTTCAGATGTCTGGTTGTGAAGTCACCGGAGAAATCAGTCAGTAAAAGTAAGTCATGGATTTCATAGTCACGATCCGACATTTTGTTCATCAACGGCGTTTCCTCTTTATTTCATTAACTTCTTATATAACTTAAGTCCTATCCCCTATATTTGATCAGTGAAAGTCATAATCATAAATCCATCTGGTAAAACAAATCTTTCGTCTAATTCCGAATAAAGATTTTCGCTTCGTATGACAAAGCTACGATGTACGCAAAAAAGATAACTTTAATTCAAAGCGCGCGTGTTTAAATCTGTTTTGAAGAATGGCAATATATAGCTGTTTACCTCCAAGGATACATTAGGCATACATTGGCCAAGCAGCAAGTAATGTTTTCTGTTGAATTTTAGAAAATCGTTCTCTAAAAACAGGTTTCTCAAGTGCAGTAGCTGTTATCACTCTTGCAGTATTTTTTTTAACTAATGTTCACTCAATACAAGGTCCAAGAGCCACTCATGCTAGAGGGTTAATCTATGGAGTTATATTAGCTTAGAAAAAGACAAGCGTTAGGAGTATAGATCTGGGGTAGACTTTAGAAGGAATCTGAAACCTAATCCTAAACAAAGATAAACCTCTACTCCTGTTTAAAAGATCAGGGAGGCGTGTGAACCGGGCATTAGGCGAACCTATCTACTTCTATACGAATGCGGTACTCTGGATAAATGCCACGCGTAAGCACATATACAGGAGATCATGGATGTCGTTTTTGTGTCCTCACCAAAGGGAAACCCGTCCTTGATGTAGGTACAGTCCGAGGCCATGGCGATTTAGGCCGTCATCGGGGTTTCCTTAATATTTGAAGTAATGTGGAATGTTGACATCTTGATAATGTTATTTTTTCTTCAAGTTATATGTGGTATCCATTTTAGTTGTTGTTGCTCTTGGTAGTCCTCGTATGATTTAGTTTCTGCTATTTGGTATTTTTTTTGTGATTCTGTAGCGTCAGTTTATGATGTTCAATGAAGGATGGTTTTTGCCAAGACCCTCAGGCTTTAGTCGCTCGAATCCTTTTTTTAATCATTAATCGATTGTGTACAGATGGCAGTTTAGATAATTCTGAACGGGTTTGGCGCCATATTTGACAACCATATGAAAATGGAAAATCTGATACAGGAAAGCACTATGTAACATAAAGCTTGAGTAAATGGATTTAGAACAAGGTTTGGGAGAAAAAAAAAAAAAATAAAGACAAAGAGCTACAAGGGTCAGGAAGATGTGGAGGATCATGACTACTTATGTCTTGAAGGGACACAGCACATAAAAGAAGCCAAAAAGACCAAGTCCTTTCCCTTCTTTTGCCGCCCGGAACTCTGATACTAGAATTAGTGACCCCTTACCCACTAGGCAGATCAGTACGACATTTGTATTCCCAATACAACCGATGTGAAAATTTGACTACGACAAAACAAAGAAAAACCAATGTCCGAATCTCATTACCGCTTCTTTATGCATTGTCCTCTCAAGACGTCGGGGATCATGACTCTCCACAATTTCTTCTGTATGGCTCTTAATAAATTTTGTCTTTTTCCTATTTCTCCTAAACTCTGTTCTGTCATTCATTTACTCAAGCACACTAAGTGTTATGTTTTTCCTTTGCCACCCCCCCACCCCGCCTTCAATCTGTCCCGAGAGTATCAGATTTTCCAAGCCGTCTTTCCGCCCTGTTGGCTGGGGCTTCAGAATACGCTGACTGCACTTCTGTAAAGGGGTAAGAACCCCATACTTCCAATAAGACAACCTGTTTGCTGTAGGTGGCGACTCGTAATGTCTGGGGACGGGATCCTGGTGGTTGAGGGCTTTAGCTTCTGTTTCCCAACGCAAGACTTTGGCATTTACTTGGACTAGACGGGCGGTCGGAGTGGACCGATCTGATCAATCGGCTAGTCATGAGTCTAGCGCCTATAAATATATAAATTTATGGAGTACTTTATGACTAAATACAATGCCCCAAATATAGACCGGAATAAAATATCATCTCTATCCACTTTATAGGCGTTAGAAGGCGATGAATGAGGGTCACCGGTTAGAAGAGATCGAGACTTAGACGTAGCTATGAACATGTCAGTTTGTACAGTTATTTGGGAAGTGCAACAAATTGTTCAATGGGTGATCAGTGTATCTCTCGAATACGTGTATACTGGCTTGTGTGGCCCTGACATGTCCGAATGTTGGGCTCAGAGGTGAGTCGGGAGCACAGGCAGTGAATCTTAATACACAAAAGTTATGAATAATAAAGTTAAAAAGCCCAAAAGATGTCTTTCAGACTTTGATTCTGAAAAAGAAATTAATACGGAATTTCCAAGAATTGCTGCTCTGCAACAGATTTATTTGTATGTGATTCAACAATCTGTATGGATTTCTATTGAAAGGTTTTGGTGGATACACGCGGTAATGATCACTTGACAGTTGCTCTGCAAAATTCAGACCATAATGATAAAAATTCTCACTGTTGGAAATTAGGTGGTGCGAACTGGGACGAATTTAAAAACCAACGTTCTGACAAAATAACTGAACGTAAATGCATCAAGGACTTAAAACATTTTACGGAAATCCTTGAATCAATTGCAAAGGAATGCGTTCAAAAATCTTCAGTAGAAAAAAAAAAAAAATGTAATACGCCTTGGTTCAATGATGAGTGTAAGGAAGCTATCAGGCTCAGAAGAAGTTTTGAGAGGATTTCAACAAATAGACTTCAACCTCTAATTTGTTACAATTTAAGCAACTTCGAGCAAAAGCACGGAAAATAATTAAAGAAAGCAAAAAAAATGTTGGGAAAATTTCATCAGCCGACTTAATTCTGCCACAAAAACCAAATCTTTATGGGATATGATAAGGAAAATAACTAGTAAACATCATCCAAATGTTATAAAATATATCTCGATAAATAACTGTAAATAACCAGCAAAAAATAATATCGCTGATCAATAATCCCAAGCAATCTCCAAAAACTCATCTGCTAAGAATAGTGGCTAACAATTACTGAAGGTGAAACAAAAATCGAAAGAACAAATTAAACTTTAAATCAAATAACACTGAGAGCTATAACTTACCATTCACTATAAAAGAAATAAATGAATCTTTAAAGAAATCCCACAATGCAACTGTGGGAAGATAGCTTTGTTTCTAATGAAGTCTTTCTTAATACTTTGCTCAGCTTTTGGAAGGCATATTTCGCTTTCGAATGCATCTTCGAATTTCAGTGTCACACTTTTCGTCCTCTGTTAAAACACTTCCTAGATATTTAAATATTTTTACTTGTTTGATTTTGATATTT
Organism: Acanthosepion pharaonis; assembly: GCA_903632075.3. Lineage (NCBI taxonomy): Eukaryota > Metazoa > Mollusca > Cephalopoda > Sepiida > Sepiidae > Acanthosepion > Acanthosepion pharaonis. Next base: position 471,347 of record CAHIKZ030003722.1, read on the forward strand.
CCGATTTGTAATTTGCATTTTGGATTTTTCATTTTGCTAACAACCATATATTCTGTCTTCATGTAGTTTATACTTAGTCCTTTCTTCTCGTTTTCTTTTAGTTTTCTTTCCGGGACTGCTATCAACACTGTTTAATCCTCAAAATTCGTGACTGATACATTCAAATGAGCTAAACGAAAAAAAAAATGACATTTATCTACTGTTACATATTACAATTTAACGCTCTAAACAAAACTCGTCTGTAAATTTATTGCCAACATATAATTACATAAAAAGAATAACTCCATGTCCTGTTATGTTTTCTCATGCATGTTTTCTTCACAATTCATTTTCAACATTAACCCGGAAAATTCTTTTGATACGATTTAGAGCTAGATAGTTATAGTAACTTGTTACGCTTTTTCTTTTACTACTACAACAAAACCCACGCACATAATAGTATTAACCACTTAATTTGCAGCATTGGTGATAGAAACTACTAATTATTTCACTGGCAGGTGTGTTTATAGGGGTTACATTCATACTTGACACTTCTGTGAATCTCAAAAATTAATGTTTTTTTTCTTTTCAATCCAATTTTTACAGAAGCGTGGGCGATACCTGTGGGCATTATCTTATCTTTGATTTTCCTGATAGCCGTTTTTGGTGGCTTGTTCATGTTGTGGAGGAAAAGAAGACAGTAAGTACTTAAGATTATTCTTTAAATTTCCGATAATCAGCTCTCGGAGTTCTACTGTGATAATTGTAATTGTTTGCAGTGACAAAAGTGAAGAAAACGTTTGTATGGTCTTTTCGTGTGTTCCAGTGATAATTTTAAATGACAGTCTTTTTTTTTTTTTTTTTTTTTTTCGTGGCAACTGATCAGGCTAAATAATAGATGTGAAACCAGATAAATTTGAAAAGACTACCCCAGCGAAGTGATATATATATATATATATATATATATATATATATATATATATATATATAATGTGTGTGTTCGAACGGGCGTAGAGATATCAACAAGGAAATGCGTATTTGCAAAGCGACGTTATAACAAAAAATGAAAAAGCGGTAGGCGTCTTCCATCTTGTGAGACATTGAAGAAAACCAGAAAAATCTGCCAGTGGGTGAATGTCTTCCACCAACGATGCTTGAGGACCATACTTGAGATCTCATGGCGAGGTCACCACAACTAACAAAGAGGTCACAGAGAGATCTGGACAATCTCATCTGTACGACAGGATCACAGTGCGGAGGCCCATGATTGGTCATGTATTGCGGGTGCATTCGACAAGACCATGATGATCTATTTGGAGAGGAAGCAAGATGAGAGCCGTAGACGGAGGGACAGGCCATTGAAGACCTGGAGAAAGACCTGGCTGAGATGGGGATAACCTGGAGCGAAGCTGCAGAACCAGCACGATGGAGATCTCTTGCACAATGTTCCATAGAGTGCGAGAGGAACTCCCTAAAGCGACGATGTAGGGATCACACCAAGACATGCACATACAAAATGACTGAACAAATTTCCACTCTCTGCATATGGCGCTTTTTCTTTTTTTTTTTTTTATCCCAGTGTTATTTCTTTCTGAGGAAAGAAAGCGTCCCTTTGTCGATACAGAATAAACGAAAGTTGTTTTTTACATACGTCGTGTTCGGAATAATATTCCAAACATGGATACATCAGCGGTTCACGACGTTTTTGACCATGGTCTTTTTCTCAACCGTACCACAACATTTGAACACTTTTAACAAGAGCAGTAACAATAACGGGTAGCGTATGTAACTAGAAGAGAAAATAATGATATAACTAAAGTATTAACTTTCCACAATATCAGAAACAAACACTTTGGATGGAAACTCTCGTCAATATTAGAAATGCTATAATATTTATTAGACTTGAAATCTAATTTTCTGAAAAGCTGTTTTAATAAAAAAAAAAAATGTTTCATAATTTTCAACCGACAGTAACATTAACTTTTGGACTCCTAAAAGTTACTCTTTGAAGAGATTTCGGGGAACACGATGCCATTCTCAATGACTTCATGTCAAATATCGATAAACATTGAATATAGAGTTTATGATTATTTTGTATTGCATGTACGCATGATATTAACAGTTCTAATGCTTCTCTTTCTGCGAGCAGGAAATATTCTATTGAGAATATGGCTGAAATGGAAGGAATCCCGAATCCTGCCTATGACTACGGCACCAATTTACCATATGAGGCAAGTCACATTGACATCTCCACAATTGCCTATCCTTTGTAGCTCTTAATAAATTGTCTTTTTGTTATCTCTCCTAACCCTAACTCTGCCAACCATTTACTCAAGCTCTCTAGGTATGTTAGGCGTTGTTTTCCTTTATCCCTCTTTGCCTTCAGTATTTCTTGTGACTATCAAATTTTCCAAGCCCTCTTTTCTCATTATGTGCCATAGACATTTCAAATGTCTTCCTAATGTTATTTTTAGTGCCCCTTTTCGTTGCTCACATGTTCAGTCCGTGTTATTCTCAGCATCCTTCTGTAGAAACGCATTTCTGTTGCTTCAAGTCTCTTCAGCTGTGAGGAGATTGTCCAGAATTCACAGCCATATAGGAGGACTGATATTGCATCACAGTTCTGTATTCTTTTCCCTTTTCTAACGAAATCTTTCTGCTTCTTAATACTTTGCCTAACTTTTGAAAGACATCTTTTATTATCCAAATACGCCTTCGGATTTCCATGTCGCAATTTCCGTCCACTGTTAGAATACTTCCCAGATATTTACTCACTTATTTTAAATTCTTTTGATTTGTTTGTCATAAGACTTTTTGTCGTTGGTAACATGAATTATTTTCACTGGATATGAATAACACTAATTTTTTTCTCCAATGAACTGGTATGTATATACGTTTTTCAATATAATACGCTAACATATTTTTGGATAGAAAGACCCGGTTTCACGCTTTCAGATCGTCAGACAAACTGAGATAGGGTCACAAACTCACATCTATCCAAAATATATATATATTTATATATATATTGGATATATATATATATGGAATGTGTTGCTGGTTTGAGTTTGACTGTTTTTTCCATTCTGGCGAAGTCACACTCTGCATATCATTTGAAGGTTCTTGAGTCCATTTACATCAAGTCCCGCAGGCCGTTTCTCTGTAAGCATAGAGATTGCTTGTTGGGCTTGAATGTGATTAGGCTCTAGTTCTTTCTATCATGTATAAAAAAATTTTTTTTTTTTTTCCCCCTCATTGAATGGTTTTTTTGTTTTTAAGTTTATGATTAAATAATCCCAGTGTATCAAACTTGAGGAGTACTGGGACGAAACCGGTTGTTTGTTTTAGTTCTTAGTTTTCATAATTATGTCCTTTACATTCCGCTTATTCCTTGCCATAATATATATATATATATATATATATATAATACACACACACTAATGTTCTCCCAATAAAAGGTACAAGGGCCACTCAAGCTAAAGGGTTACTGCGTGGTATTGCATGAGTATAAGAAAAAGCAAGAAATGAAGACCATGAATTTATATAGGAAAGATAACGGTTAAGACTAGACCTGAAGATTGTAGTGATTACAAAACCATCCTGCCAGGAGTCTACTCCACAAAGTAATTCAGAAGACTCTGTACGAGTGGAATTAACTTTTTACTAAGGCAAAGCTTCTGACCATATCACTTTGAAACACCGGTTCTAGTACCATTATCGAAGTTAAGCAACGTTAAGCGTCAAATTGGCCGTGTGTGCAGGAGCTCCGTCTTGTGTGGAGACAGCGATTTCCAAATGTGGGTGACAACCATAGCAACACCTCTTTCTCTCCCAACATTTTCTGTTAAAGTCTGCTTTTCATTTTGCCCCCTTCTTCAACGAACACCGAGGACAAATTTGATCCGTCAGAAGGAACAGCAGCCTAAACCATGACATCAGTTTATGTCGTTTCAAAACTCTTCCGACATCTTTAGGAACGTTTACTGGTAATGTGGCGTAAACGCAATCAAAACCCGCCAAAATTTTTCGTCGTTTAATAGTTTTGCTTAGTTTAATTTGTAATGTATATAAATGTAGGTAGAAAAAAAAAACAAGCAAACGAGGGTCACAAAACACTGGTCGGGACCTCCCAATCACGCTTCTTCTCTCACTCCCGTTCGTGGTGGTATGCACCGGCCCAGTCTTCAAATAATCAAAATGGAGATTTCAAACCATCAAAAGAAGCAACGGCAACCAGTATTTTTTTTAATCCCTCTGCCCAGTCATTATCTTTTTTTCTTTTTGCTTGGAGACATTTTTAGAGCAGCTGTCATCGTTGAATCTTGAATAGTTGAACCTAAATCGTCTTTCACAATCGTCCTTATCGACCAGTCCGAAATAACCAGCTCTTTTGTCATCTTCTTCGTAAATATCTCTCTTAACCCTCTTCTTGATGGTTTCAATGATTCTCCTGGTACGAACTGAACGATTTCTTTCTGGAATTAGATTTGGTTATGTTGTTTGCTCATCTTGACATTTTTTTTCCACTCATTAAAAACTGGTTGTTTTTAGGCAAACATTCAACTGTTTTAACAGCTCACAATTTTTCATACGAGCCATTTTCAATGCAAGAATTTGACCACGTTCTGTTTGAGCAGCCCTATTTAATTAAACTGCAAAGCAATAAAAAAAATTTTTTAGGAAGACTTAGGCAAAATTTGATACTATTGGGTTGGAGCATAATTTAGTTATTGGTTTATAAAAATTGCTCTTTTTTTTTATTTTATTTTTTTTTTTTTTTAAAATACATTTCATTTTCATAAAAATGCGTGTCGATAATCATACGCTTCGGAATAATTTAATTTAAAAATATTCTTGAATTATATTTCTTTTTTTCATAATAAATATTCTTTAAAACGCCTGATAATTATGCACTAACCCTATATATATATATATATATATATATATATATATATATATTTTTTTTTTTTTACGAATATGTATGTTTGTTTAAATAATGGGAAAATGTGTATGCTTATAATACGTAAACATTAATATCGTACCCTGTAGAAAATTTGATTTTAAATAGTAGATCAGCACTTCTTTTCTTTGTTTCAACGAGTCTACGTGATTAAAAGCGGGCGAGATTATAAATAGTTGGCGAGATTAGCACTATCTCACGTGATCAATTTAATTGTATTGACTGCACATATACCTGATTCATTATTGATTGCACCTGCACGTATAAGTTAAAATAATTATGAAAAATGAATCTTAAGTCGATAAATAAATTGAAATCTACGGCTTCTATTTATTGCTTTGATAGTCCCGAAGCTGACAATATTCAGTCACCCCCCCCCTACGAGGGTGTCATGTGGCACAAGGCCTTTTTAACGTGGGCAATTCCTAAGCCATTAGGCTCGGCCAAAAAATAGCCCATTTGAACCCATATAAACGGGTTCAGGGCCGGTTTAACCTCCCCGAAGGAGACGCCGCCCTTCGGCGTAGCCTCCTTCGGGTTCCACCCGCCCGTAGGAAGAGAGTTTAACCGAACAGTCGGTTCAGAGGTGACTCCCGAAGCTGACAGGCCATAACCTTGAGACACGAACGAACGATAAAATCAATGTAAACTTTCCCAAAGCCATCTTGTATGCAATATTTGGTTGAATTTAAAAAAAAAATCTTATTCACCCGACGCAAGGCATCGGGAAGCAAGGCCTTTTATCGGGAGATTGGAGGTCTTGAGGAGCATGAAGCCACGTCATAATTTCTGTTGTTCCCAGGTCCAGCTGGTAGGGTCCCAGCTATGGACAAATAGTGAAACCCAAACAAAAAACTAGGAATGCACAAAAATACATTTTTATATAAAAAAAATTCCAGCAATACATTTTTAAAAAAACAAACAACTATACATATTTATAGTAAACTAGCAGCATTACCCGGAGTTGCCCGGGTTTATTCAAAAAAAAGATCACGAACCTCATCCAATCTGTAAAGTTAAAATAAAGAAGATTTTTCCTTAGTGTCTCTCATCTATATGGCGAAAAACTATAATGACATGAAGTGTGAAAACATTTATAACAGGAGAAAGCTGTTTTTTACGGAAGCACAGAAGATACAAAAAAAATTGTCAGCAAATGAAGAGTACATTAATCGCAATCGATCTTCGAAAATTGTCATGGAGAAATGCTTTGTTGGCAGCTTTTGCTCAAACTACATCGAATGAACAACATACACTGGAAGGACAAGAAATTCAACAAAGGCTTCTAGCAGCCATGCCAAGGCTGAAAACCAACGTTCACAAAGACTGTATAGAATTGTTCTTTGCCCCTCAGTTTCGACAGCTCGAGTAGCAGTAGTTCTGGCAGCGTTCCTTCTTCATCTAGTTAACCGTTGCTCATTAGTTTCTACTGACCTTGCATTAGCTGTACGAATAGCATTTTACGTCATTCTAATTTGAGTTACGTATTGCGAAGCGTTTCTTCTCCGTGCTTTCATGCATTTGGCTGTAGTAGTAGCACGTCTAAATGAAGGATTTCGCTTTCTTGACATTACTGTCAGGCTGTAGTTGGAGGGGTTTGGCTAAGCTTTTTGAATAACAATGAAGTAATCAATTGAAATGCAAGAATATTGTACACCTTAATGCAAATATAGCCACAATAAATTAAATGCAAATTTATAAGGGAGACCACGGGAATGTGGTAAACAATTATAAGCAAGTTCGTAAAGTTAGGATTTATCTAAAAATAGACTACAAAAAAAACAAAAAAAAAACGTTCTAGTGATAAAAATAGAAATTAACGTGCAGCTAGAAACCCACTCACTATGAACGTTAAAAACGTACCCGCTAAGTTTAGCATAATTATAAATAAATCGAAAGAGGGTCTACATTATTTTAAGTGCATTTTTCAGAATAAAACTCAAAATTTTAGAGCTTAAGTTTCCAAATATATGAGTAAGCATTATTTAAACGCTGATTAGAAGATGATAAATACATAATTAAAAATTGGCATTTACGCTTGAACTTTTTTAATGATTTTCACAAATTTAAATTTAAAGTATCAAAAATTCAAAAAATACATGCATGAAGGCAGCCTACCTTTTTACTGGATGACAACTTTGATGCGAATGAGATTTTTTGCATTTATTTCATCACATAGCACTAATGAACACTACACGTGAAGCAAAATCGATAGTACACACTACACGTCTCGATCGATCTCGCACAGGCGTCTTACACATGCACTTCTTTCATGCGTCTTATACGTGCACTTCTCTCATCGGTGCACACTTTCGTTTGCACTTATTCTTTCTTTTCGTAAGGATACAATTTTTGATGTCAATTTAATGCAAACTAAACGGGAAATCCATGGAAAAAAACTATTTTTCATAGTGTATTTATGACACATGGGGTGTCAGTTTTGAGTTGATCTAAACACAAATTATGTGCAAATTTTCATCGGAATGCTGCTAACCACTACAATTGAAAGACTAATGGGGCAGCTCATGGGTTATCTTGGGGGCCCCTTTATGTAGTTTTCAAAATCTGATAATCGTTTTTGATTCATTTTAAGATTGTAATATACATGTAAAATTCCGTCGAAATCGATGCAATTTGAAAATTTAGGGGTCCGTTTGGTTCACCCTCGGATTCCCAAATTTCGAGCCAAAGGACACGTTTAAGACTAATAGTAATTGAAATAATAAAGCACATCTTTTTTTTCTATTTAATCGACTTTATTTTCAAGGCTGTAGACTTAATTGAAAATTTCGTGGTTCCCTGCTATCACTAGTTCCCAGACTGCATGAATTTAAGCGTGCGACTCGGCTGGCATCACGGTCCCACCCTTTCACTGTCGAAACGGTTAAATGTGGCCGTCTCTTCTACTCCAATAGCTTCATGTCTCGCACCTCCCGTCTGTGGAATTCCCTTTTTTATTACTTGTTTCCCTGATAGCTATAATCTCCATCTATTCAAATATAATGTCAATCGATATCTCTAGATGCCCTGAACTATATCCTATCCTTCTCTTCATCCTTTCCTCGATCACAACTCTTTACTTTCTCTCCCACTCTGTAACCCCCTGCGTATTAGTAGCATCCCGCCTTGCTTGGGGGTGAAATGCTTTTAAAAAAAAAAAAATGGAAAAAAAGTCTCCTCTTTATCTGTGAGGTGATTGTCCTGTATTTACTGTCATAGGGGAGAATTATTAATTGTTATTATTATTCTTTTATTTACAGTTAAATTTAACGGATGATCTGGAACCACCGATGTTTAATGACCCAACCTGGGTAAGATTAAATCTTATTTTGAAAAATATAATCTTCTTTAAATATTATTTATTTATTGAGTGTTCACACCAGTAATGGCCTACAATGGAGATCAAGTGGCACAAAGTCTCTTCGATATTTAGAGTTCTCTCCCTTTATTCTAATTTTAATAATGCGGTTTTCTGGATGGTATCTATTCCTCTAGACTATTCAAAGCTCGGATTCAAAACTGAAGAATAGATAATATGCAATATGCCGTAAACATGGAAAACAGAACAAGTAAAACCTACCCCGGGGAAAGAATAAATGTTAATTTCAGAAATCCAGTTAATACATTGTAATAAGTAATGTTGGAATAATTGCCTGGAAAGTAAATTTGAAAATAATAATAATGTCGTTTCATTATTTATTTATTTTTTTGTTTTGTTTTGTTCTGCTATCAAATTAAATATAGAATAAGAAAATCTTGATTTCATTCTTTTTTCTCTTTCTTTTGCAGGATATTAGCAACCCGAATTACATAGAAAATCCTTTGTATTCAATTCATAGTGAAGAACAGTAACCTCTCAGCAAGAAGAGGTTTAACATTTCATCTGCATTTACGCTGCCAAACATTTTCAGTAAATGAATCTTTATCAATAAATTAATTTTCAATATTAAAACCCTTGTTTGAAATTTCTTTCCTAAAATTTAATTATGATTATTATTATTTTCATTCGATTTCGGGTGTATAATCATTTCTTTTCCGGGTCCCGATCAAAGCCTCAAGGTCAAAAATGGCATCGTGACATTTTCAACTGAGCATTTTTTTTTTTTTTTTTTGAGGAAAAAAAAAAATCAAGCTAAGATCACACATTTTTTTTACATAAAGCCGTTCGTAGCGATGTCGGTTGTACTTGTGTCGCTGTTATTTTTTCTTGTTGTTTTTTTGTTTATTTTTAGATTAAAGTTTTTAACAGTGGAAGATCTACTTACGGGCTGCAGCCCAAGGGGCACCAAGACTTTTGCCACTGATAAAACTAAAAAAGAAAAGAAAATGATATATGAACAGATTTGTTGAATTTGAAGACTAGAATTTCAATGTTAATATAGGCACTTCATTTTAGTTCATTTCAGTAGGATGTAAAGTTCTGATAAAAAAAAATATCATGAAGTTGTTAATGAATTCGAGAAGTTTCAAAATCATTAAAAATTTTAGTTGAAGTTTTTCGTTTTATGCTAAAAAAATCTTTCATATATATATATATATATATATATATATATATATAATCTCCAAATGTAAAAGAACGAAGAGTAAAATTTCAACGTTCAAAACATTAATTTAAAACAGCCCAATACAAAAGTAGAACCCTAAATATTTATTATGCAGTGTTGACATAAGAACATGCACATAACCACTACAAAACTGTACATCTTTTTTCAACGTTTAAAAAAAAAAAAAAAAAAAAAAACGTTTTTAACGTTTCATCTGGTGGAGAATCACGATGCGACTGAAATATTTTAATTAGAAATGCAGTTATCGAAGCATATATATAATATTTTTTTATTAAAAAATGATTCCTTCGCTACATAAGAGTTCTCATGTTTCAAAAACGAGAGCCGAAACCATCCAAATAATTATTAAAATTAAGTTGAATTATGGTGTTTAGTCCCGTTTCATCTTCAAGCGAAATTTTAGGAATAAGCTATCTTTTGGTTTACGTGTTTTTTTTAAGCGTGGTCCGTTACAAAATTCGTTATTGTGGGAGTGGCTAGACTATTTTCCTTCGTTAAGTGGTCAGAGATTTAATTCTTATCAATAGATTCATCATCTTCTGAGAGGTTTTGCTAAGGTCGGGTAGGGTATCTATTTCAAGGCTAATGTTAGCGGTCACCCTTTAGTTGGTTCCCAGTGAGAAATATTTTTATGGCGCGCCTACAAGTCGTTATGTAGCGAAGGAATCATATTTTTAATAAAAAAATATTATTATAATAAAGCTCTACTTCTGTATGGAGTACTGTCTTCTTAAAAATAAAAACAAAAATACTAAGGAACCCTGGATTATGCACCCAACGTGTTCTTTTCTATTTTCTGCATACCTGCGCACTTACACACACACATATATATATATATATATATATATATATATAGAATGCTTCAATAACTGCATTTCTAAATATATTAGGTTATTGAAAAGTAATACTCCATTTTAAAATACTTTTAATTTATTTATTAAATATAACTTTTACAAGAAATGGATATGAGAGGAAAGCGTTTAGCGTGAGGTTTTATTTAAAATTCGATATGGCCACAAGATTTCGTTACCATCTTTTAGACTCAAGTAGGAAATCGCGTCAACCGATTTCACCAGGAACTCTTGTGGTATGGAAGACGTAACTTCTTGCATTCACCCGTTATGTTCTTCAAACGTCTTGGTTTGTTATAGTACACTTGCTCCTTTAACCAATCCCAAAGAAAAAAAAAAGTTACAGGGCGTTAAGGACTCCTGGCTGGTCACTTATACATAAAATAGGGAGTTACTTTTCAATCACCCTTTATGCGTGTGCATATATATATATATATATATATATATATATATATATATATATATATATATATGAAGTCCTTCGATATAGGTAACGAAGGGGAACCGCAAATTCTATTAGCCCAGGATGTTAACATTTAAATGGTGAAATAAGATGGGCTACAATAAATATCTCGTTCAGTGCCACATATATGCTTGTCCCATGCTTGGTCATAACTAGTTGGGCACGTCCCTTTTGTTCATGGGGGGAACATGATGTCCTGGTGCCTAGTGGATTCTTTTTTTTTATTTTTTTATTTTTGTGTTGTTTTATTCAAACAATATAACGTCTATAGTAATATATATGTGGGTATACATACACACGCGCACTCGTACATCACGTATATTACGGACACACACACACACATATATATATATATATATATATATATATATATATATTAAAAATACTTTTACAAACTTTGGGTGCGGGTTCCTCCCACCCAAACAAGGACAAAAGTCCATATAAACATACCCACAAATCCTTGGTTGATTGTTTTGTTTTATGGCATATCAACGTCAGTGGGTCATTTAATGCCAACAAAATTTTTGAAATAGATTCATAGCGAGAGTTTGGTAAACAAAAGGTGTGTGTGTATATATATATATAATATATATATATATATATATATATATATATATATATATATGAACCATTTTCAATTACTCATATTTTTCAGTACAATCCAACTTGTAGGAAATTTGCAATCTTGGATGGTTTTATTTTCGTAAAAAGTTGTTTTTTAAAATTACTCATTTGGTAATATTTTGTTCGCACTAAACCAAGATCTACACACTCTAACAGTATATGTTTCACTGTAAATTTCTCTTTACATGTAGTTCATATTAGTGATTCTGTGCCCTCTTGTAAATAATGGTGGGTGATGTAGGTATGGCCTATGTGAAGGCGGCTCAGCACGACCTGTTCTCTTCTATTTTTGTATTCTAAAATTCCATTCTCCAATAGTGTGTTTAATTGTTTTGGAGTTTGTTATTAATGAATGTATTCCAATAATGTTGCCATTTTTAATGATAATTTTCTTTACAAATCCTTCGTTTTTGAGTTAAGTTTAAAGAAAATTTACGGTAGAATCAGGAACCCACTCCCAAAATTTGCAAAGTTATTTTTGGATTGTACATTTAACAGCGTCTACCATAAACTTTAAGCTTAATAACTCAAACGAAATTTGTGTGGATATAGGTTCATATCGATTTTCGTCTTGTATTTGTGTGAGGATCCCGCTCCTAAAGTTAGTAAAGGTATTTTTGATACACCCTGTGTGTGTTTCTTATGACACGTTTTGCCCTGCAGGCCTTCATGAAGTCCTAAAGAACGAAACGCGTCACAAGAAAACTTTTCCGTATCTGTCTTTTTCTCTGAGACGAGGTAGTATGATTATTTACGTTATTTACATTATTCGGACTGTTATCCACATCTTCATTGCCATCTTCATAACATTTTGGCCGTTGTACACTCCGGCCTTCTTCATGACCAAGTGCATAAAGACGTTGGTTAGATCAAGGAACTAGACCCAAATAGTTGCGAATTCAAAACCCAAAAACAAAAAACACTTGGAGAGCTGAGTTAAAGGGAAATAACTGAGACATCCAGAAGAGGCATGGCGCGTGAAACTAGAACAATCTACTTAGGTGGACGTAATAAAGGGTTCGGTTCGAAATTCCAGTCACTTGAAGAAGGTCGGAGTGTACAACGGTCGAAACGTTGTAAATATGGCAATGAAGATGAGGATAACAGTCCGAATAATGTAAATAAGAAAACTTTTTCCAATATTGGTCTTTATATATATATATATATATATATATATGTATAATCTCAAATTATTAATTGTTACAATTAGTAAATCACTATAACGTGAAATATAAGATATGAGTGATCATGTATGGAGGAAAATGGTTGTCATAATATTGGACAAGATAGGAGACCGGAGTGTTAGCCGCCTGAAAGAATCAGGGCATATGCTGTGTATGAGGACTTCCCTACAGGGCCTAATATACAGAATAAATACGTTATAGAAGCCTCAAATAAAGATAAATGACAGCAAGGCTTCAACAGCAGCAGTAGTTGTAACAACAGAGAAAAACGTTAGTGATTGTAGTCAAGCATGATAATGAGCAGCACTCATTAACAGGTAGGTTATGCTTAAGGCTTCAAGTTCTCCACAGAGATACCAGAGAATTGTCCCTGGGCCGGGCAGTGTGTATTTGGGAGACTCATTTGGAACAGAGCGGGAAATAGTAGTACTCAGAATAAGAACTAGATGAGATATCCCTAAACATGAGCTGTGGAACGAGAACAATATATCCACCGTTGGATAAATATATGGCTCACATCAAAATTCCCTGTAGGTTACCCGGATCAGTATACACCTGATGAAGGCCGGAGGACACAACGTCCGAAACATTGTGATAACAACTACAAAGATGAAGATGCATATAAATAGTGGGATATTTTAAAACAATAAAAACTGAAAAGTATGCGACTGTCGTCGAGATGGTAGTCAATGTGAATCCTTTCCCTAACTGCCTATTATGTGATTTTTCTTCACCTAGACTGGTTGACAACCAAGGCTGCAGAGCCAGGGCGTCCTTTTACTTAACCCATAACTAGGGAGTGATGGATTCATACAGGGCATGTGAAATTAACAATCTCGATTGGAATTCGAACTCGGCTCTCCGATTTCGCATTTCAGGCCGCTATCCATTACACCACGTGCATATAAAAAAAGAATGAGCCAACCAAAAAACAACATCCACAACAAAAGCGATAGAAAGCTAAATGAGGTCAGCTATGAATCGAGGTACATTGGACATTAAAAAAATAAATATTAAGATCAGCGTCCCTGTATCTAACACTTTCAATACAAAATTACATATACATGGATGTAGTCGCGTGGCCGAGCGGTTAGAACGTTCGCTATACGACTATTGGACCCGGGTTCGAATCTCGATCCCAACCTGTAGTTAGTGTCTGTTGTATTTCATCTCTTTCTTTCACTCTCTCTATATGTATATATCAAGAAGAGAGAGAAAATGTTTTGGTTAAAATGTGAATTATATATATATATTATATTTTATTTGCCATCTAGTAAACCAATGTCTTTCTTGTATTGGTTAAGGAGACGGGGTTACAGTTACACACAAAAAAAGACAATGGTTAGACATTGAAAAAAATAAGGGAAATAATTCGTTTTAATATGTGGAAATATCCACTCTTTGCCTGAAGAAGGTCGCGAGACCAGAAACAGGTACAGTAAAAATATATTATATATATATATATATATATATATATATATATATATATATATATATATATATATATATATATATGATATGAGAGAGAGAGAAAGCAAGAAATATAGGGATGAAATACAACAAATATATATATATATATATATATATATATATATATATATATATATATATATATATAATCTATGAAAAACATTTCTGAAATTCATCGTTATATATATATATATATATATATATATATATATGTATGTGTATCTATGTATGTTAAGAGAGAGAGAGAGAAAAAAGAAAGAGTCACAACAAATTGGTTATAATATATATATATATATATATATATATATATTTTTTATCTATGAAAAACATTTTAAAGACACCAGAATATAGCTGTTTCGAAGCAGCTAGCTTAGAGACACCAGTCACGATGTTTTTCAAACGTGAGGCGAAATGATTTGCAATTTATTTCGCTGATTGTCCATTCTCATATTCTATTCCTGACAAATAAGTTTCTTCGAGTCACCGTTATCCCTTTTTTTTTACTTATACGCCAACACGCATATTTTATGAGTACAGATGTGCTAGTCTATATATAACCCCCAAATATTAAATACTTACATTGGTCAGACACTCAGTTTATCGAAACGCAATTCGTAAACATATGGGTCATTATCTCATCACAAATAAAATACGATTATTAAATCTGAGAGGAATATTTAATAGATTGTACTAAAATACTATACAGAAGCTTGCTATGTGACGATAACGGTCGCGGAATAGCAGACGGAAGTCGTAAATTCGTGATGCCATTCTATGTAAACTTAACAGGATATCATCTTTGATGGTGAAATGTTCATATAACCATTCTGATGATGGATGCCAAACGTGAGCCGAAAGCTTAGATCGAGGAACAGCATAATAAAAAGAATATCCAAATGTTGGACAATTTTTGGCTTTATTTTCTCCCGCAATTAAAGCTACTATACGACGCTTAGAACGGCTCATGATCAAACATAATAAACATTCGTTGTCTGTTATATTTAACAATATATATATATATATATATATATATAATAAAAACATACCACTTTAAGGTTCCATGTAATAAGTTAATTCACCACAGCCCTATTAAAGGGCTCTGGATCATCAGACTTTACTTCAAAAAATTGAAATGAAAAATGAAAATAAATTCACACATTTTTGACGGACCGCATCTAGTATGCGAACTTCTTTCATTTTTCATTTCAACCTTTGGAAGTAAAGTCCGATGATCCAGAGCCCTGTTAAAGGGTTATGGTGAAATAACTTATTACATGGAATCTTAAAGTGTTCTGGTTTTAATTCAAACATATCTGCTCTGAATTTACATTGAGCTCTTTGGATATCATCCTCCTGGGTCTACCTATACGGATTACCTAGTTTTGCATAAACTATATATATATATATATATATATATATATATATATATATATATATATATTTATATATATTTGTATGTATATATAAGGATTCCCATGAACGTTTTCAGATCAATGTTTTTAATGACAACAACAAGAAGAATATAATATTTTAATATTTATTTAATTTTTTGACATTTATTTTTCTCTTCCAATAAAGTTTGCTTCCACAGGCCGCTCTCCTTGTTTGTCTCCAAGGAATCACTTCCGATGACGTCACTACGCGATTCAACGTTCGACTATTTGTATACGAAGGAAAAACTTCATGGCAGACATTATTCCACGTGATCACAGATTTCCTGCGGCTCAGTATGTTCCACAGTCATTTCAGTTTTTGATTCTGATTTTCGTCGGTCACCGTCAATTGCATCAATTTATTTTTATGCTTCTGAAATGTAAATCAAAAGAAAATATCGAGAAAAATTAAAATGTTTAAATTCTGCGGTAAGAAACTATAAAAAGCAACATATATATATATATATATATATATATATATATATATATATATATATATATATATATATAAGACAATCAATATCTGGGAAGTTATTTGTAAAGTAGTTTTCACAGTGGAGGCTTGTATTTCACTAAGTCGGTCCTAAAAGAGTCCGACATACAAAACGTATTAAATTGCAATAAAAGTTAATGACGCAGCAATCTAGTTGTGATGGTTGATACTCCAATGTCCGACATCGACTGACTCGCTCAACACAACTGAGCCCAACTGGCCACTGCTACTACTACTTATTATCTGTGGGAGAGTCTATTACAATAGAATAGGTATTATGGTATAACAGAAGTGTTTTAGCAGAGGACCGAAAAGTACGACATTGAAATCCGAGGCTGCATTGGGATAGACAAAGTTACATCCCAAAAGCTAAGAAGAATACTAAAAAATAGGAAAAGTTCACTAGAAATAAGGAAAAGAGTACTAAACTGTTATATGAGATTATATTTTCCAAAATAAGACTTAAACTTCTTACCCACGTTGGTTCATTTCAATATCGGGGGTTAGAGGTTATCCATTAGATTTAACAGCAAATGAAATAATAATAATAATAATAATAATAATAATAATAATAATAATTAGATAAATGTGCCAAAGTAACACTCAAGAAAGGGAGAATTACAGAAACGTCCTCAATAGATTTGGACTTTATCACAAAGTCTAGGGAACTGGAAGAAGATGAAACGTATAAGTATCTAGGAATTAGCGAAGGAGATGGTATACAGCATACCCAAATGAAGGAGTAGGTAAGAAAGGAGTACTACAGGCGTGTGAGTCTGGTATTGAATACAGAGCTGAATTCAAAATAAAGAATATCAGCCCTACAGCTGTCTCTATGGTGCACTACAGCTTTAACTTCCTTAACTGGACCATAGCTGACATTAAGCGAATGGACGTCAAAACGAAAAAGCTTCTCACTTGCTACCGCATGGATCATCCCAAAGCTGAAGATGATCGTCTGTATGTGCCCAGATCCGAAGGAGGCAGAAAATTAGTTCAATTAGAACTGTTCTACAAAACTACACAAATTAGCCTTCAAAGATACCTGGAAACTACAGAAGACTGGATGATGATATGTGTCAAAGAACATGAAAGTATTAAACGTCTTTATTCCGTAATAAAGGAAGACAACAAATTCAAAATGGAGGTTCAAATGGTTGGAGAAATACAAGTAAAGCACAATACACAGACTGAATCTGTAAAATACTTAAAAAAGAAAGCAAAAGCAAATGCAACCGACCAGATAAAGAAACAATGGCAAGATAAACCGCTTCACGACCAATACTCTGCCCGTACCAAACAAGCTGATGTAGACAAACTACGTACCCATCAGTGCAGATTCAAAAGCTGAAACCGATGGTTTTATCCTCGCTGCACGGGATCAGTGCTTGTTAACTAGAAATTATCATGCACAAATACTAAAATATTGTATTAGCCCAAAATGCAGATTCTGTGATAAATATCCAGAAAAAATTGATCATCTTGTATCAGGTTGCACGGTATTGACACCCACTGAATATAAAACCCGGCATGACAGAGTGGGGCAATATCTGCACTGGAAAATCTGCAAATTCTACGCGAAGGAAACTGAAAGAAATTGGCATGAACACCACCCAGACCCTGTTACGGAGATAGGATCTGTTACAATTTTATGGGACTACACAATACACACAGACAGAACAATCACAGCTAATCTCCCAGACATTGTTATTAGAGACCGCAAGCAAAAAAAGGTGTCTCCTTATTGATATAGAAGTCCCTGCAGACTGCGATGTATCTTTGAAGATCTTCAAAAAAAACTATCAAAATACAAGGACCTTGAAATCGAAATCTATAACGTGGCTCATGGGAACATCAACAATCCCTGTTGTAGTTGGAACCCTCAGATTGGTTGGAAATGTTTCCAGTAGATAGGTTGAAGGGATTCCTGTAGGCCCATGCCTTAAAGAAATACAAAAAATTGTTCTAAGTACAGCCCACACCTTACGAAGGGCTTTAACTATGTCATTTTTTTTTTAATTGGTCAGTGGAAAATGTCATGATGCCATTTTAACCTTAGGTCTCTGGGCGGGACCGGAAAGAAATGTGTACACACCAGAAATCATAGGAAATAATAATAATAATAATAATAATAATAATAATAATAATAATCCCCTATAGCAGTTAATGCTGGATAATCGTCTCACAGATAAGAGGAGACTTTAAGCAACAGAATGTGGTTCTACAGAAGGATGCTGATGAAAACAAGGACTGAACATGTGAGTGAGCAACGACAAAGTTTTAGAGAAAATGGAAACAAAAAGGAAACTTCTACTTAACATAAGGAAGAGACAGTTGAAAATTTCTGCGACCGATAAAGTGGAAAGAAGTCTTAGAAAATGTGCTACTTACGGAACCGATTGAAGGCAAGAGGGACAGAGTAAAACGAGGCATAACTTACTTAATGAGCTTTGGGTAAATGGCTGGAGGTACAACGTTTAGGAGAAATGATAAAGACAAAATTGATTAAGAGTTACAATGGTCAGAAAATTGTGGAAAGCCATGATCGCCCACGTCCTGAAGGAAAACAGCACATAATGAAAAAGAATGTGATATTTAGATTCATTGTAAAAGGAATTATATTCTAGCTTGAAACACTTTTTTTATATATATATATATATATATATATATATATATATATATATATATATATATATATATATATATATATATATATATATTATTTTTTATTTATTTATTTATTTGTGTGTGCAGTTTATGAAAAAATGGGTAGACCCAAGGAGGATAATTTTTTTTTTATTTAATATGTGAGTAAACGCTCTGTTTATAATAAACAATATTAACAACTTTTACCGGAATGAATGTTCGAGAAACTTCATAGAAAATATGTCTCCTCCGACAGGAATCGAACCTGTATCCTACACGGAACCGTCATATAGCCTGACTTACTATACCATTTAGCTACAGAGGAAGCGTCTGATTTTGCAAAGTCGAATTACTGTTTTTAAACTAAAATTTTACAAATTAATTCGACCGTGTTAACCAGACGCTTCGACTGTAGTTAATGGTAGAGCATGTGTAGGATACAGGTTCGATTACTGTCGGTGGACACATATTTTCTATGAAATTTCTCCAACATTAAAGTCGATATATATATATATATATATATATATATATATATATATATATATATATATATATATATATATATATATATCTACATTCAAGCATGTTTGGTTGAATACTATAGACATATCTATTTATCTTACAGCTTAATCGAAGTTGGAAAATTAGCAGACAATGAAATATAGTGAAAAAGACGGAAGAAATTCTGGCATCTTTTTTATTATTATTATTTTTGTGTTATTTGATTTTCATTCCAGGTTTCGTGTGCATTCGACTTGTTGTTCGTATAATTCAAAGGTTAGGATAATTTATGGTGTTCCGAATTCAAGGAGAGACGACGGGGGTCCCTTCGAAGCTTCAAGAAAGCCCACTGTACCTCCTTGGCCTCACGGTTTCAGCTGACTTGAAGTGGAACAACTACATCAAATCAATAGTTGCATCTACGACGAGTAAAGCTTACGGTTACGCAGCTTAATGAGAAATTCCATTGAAACTTGGAGGAATTACTGTCTGCCAATAAGCGAACCTATCTTGTGTAGTTAGAAAATCGGAATAAGTCATTTGTAAATTTTTTCTTTCCTATTTTCTTTTATTTTCATTGATTTAAAAAGCCGAATTCTTTTTCTTACATTAGACAATAGAGAAAAAAAACCCGGGATTCTCATGTAGAAAATATAATTCAGTTGCAAAATTACTTAAATCCAACTGTTATATGTTAACAATACGAAATAATTCTCAATAATTATGTCAATGAATAAGGGAAATAATTCAAAAATAAATTTTGAGTTATTTCCCTTACATCATTTATCTCAAAAGTAAGTCTATTTTTCCAGAAAATGTCTACAAAAATGAGTAAATAGATTGTCTTTAACACAAATAATAACATATAGTGTAAATTCTTGCACTTGAAGGATACAGTTTATCGACCGTATATTTATTAGTTTAATTGTATACGCTGTATGCAAATATTTTAAATACAATATTATAAATTTATTAGGTTTATTAACGAACAGTGCGTATTAAACACGAAGCGTCCGACATTCAAGCCTGACTAGAGTTGTGTTTTTGACCCTCGTTTTCTTAACATTTGCTTTTTTTCTACATGCATTTACGTTGCAAATTAAGCAAAGAACAAATGACTATTAAAGGATGAACAATTTTTGCGGATATTGACGTTATTCTGGAGTCTTTTCTTTTCGTTCAAATCCGTGAATTTCTTTTGCTCATGCTAAGTCTCGAAAAACACGATATAAAATTCAGTATTTTTTGTTGAATCTTTTAAAATTCTGTAACTTTTTAACAAGAAAAATCTCAAGTTGATGTTAATAATTACCGCAAAACATTGTTGGTTTATTTAAGATGGGATGATCTATTATGACATGTCTCCAATTTGTATTTAGATACATTGTCTTTATTTTTTTATTTTTCTACTTGAATTGTTCGCCTATATTGCATATTATTCATTATTGAACTTAATTAGTTTACCGTAAAATTTGTATTAGAAAATTGAGATGTAGTAGAGTGGGGGGCGGCTATGTATCAGAGATTCAGGGTCGGGGGCACGAGACCCTTGCAAGGGCCTAAGTTTGTTTATTACAAACGTTTTGTTTTAGCTACATTAAAAAAATAATTCGTTTGAATAGATACCGCCAATAATTCGCTGAAAAAAATGCATACACTAATGAAAAAATGCCGCAAACTTGATAAAAACAAACTTTTATAGACAAAATGTTTATTATTAAGAGGAATGACTAAAGTTTTTTTTTTATTTAAATTATTATTTAATTAAAATTTTCAATCCCTTCTTGCACGTTCGAAATTATGATTAAAAATAGTTTTTCTTCCGTCAGCGAGGAGACCAAACATTAATAATGGTTAGTATAGGAAATATTAGCGTCTTTTTTTCTTATTTTTTTTTTTTTTTTTTGATAAAAAATACATATTGATTTGGAAATTCGTGCAAAAATCAAATAATTCTTGGTACTTAATTAAATTTTCAAGACATATTCACATATGAATGAAATTATTTTGAATTTTTTTTTAGAAAATTTTCATAAATTTTTTTTTTTTTACATTTGTTACCCACCACTTACTAAATTTATGAAATTTCGAGAAATTAAATTTCACCCCCTTAATATTAATATTAGTTAAAAGCAGAGCAACTTGGAAAATTTAAATCATCAATTTTTTTGTAAGATACGGTCTTACATACACGACATTATCAGAAAATAAGAGCGATAACTATAATCAGTTTAAAGCCACATTATCTAAAATTCAATAAAACATTAGATTACGGAGAACATTTTCTTAAATTTATAAAATCACTGAGTACTTAAAAATTATATAAACAGGCGCTCACGTTATATTCTTCAGTTATTGTTTTACAGATAAAATATTCGATAAAACCCATCTGTTATCAAGCTGTCAATATATCAACAACTTAAATAAAGAACTATCACCGTGTTAAAAAAAAGCATTTCTGCGAAACTTAAAGTGAATAATATTTGTTTCAAATCAGATTAATTATACTTCAAATCAGCTAATATTCCACAAATAATGTTTCAGAAAAGTATATTTTATTTTTGGAGGATTTTTAATAAAGAGAATTACATTATGATAAACGAGTGCTCAAAATGGCGCTGAAATCAATTTTTTAGCAAAAAACATCCCCCTTCCATTCAATTTAAATTAGTTTTTGAAATACAGAAAAGTATTTCGCTTACTGGAAAGATTAAATTTAACCTATTAACTAAAATAAAAGCTTCAAGAAAGATTTCTCATTTAAAAAAAAAAAAAATTAAACTTTAGGTATCGCGCATCTGTGGAGTTATCTAGATTGTATTTTGATACAGCGTATTTTTGCTTAATTTGAATGCATGCATTTCTGTTTATTGAAGAGGAAAGAAGAATAAGCAACATTTTCAATAGGCATTATTTTTTGATCCACCCTCATGTTATAAGATTTCTTTTCATTTTTTAATATACGAATACGTCTTGAAATTATTTATGCAGGTTGTGAAGAAGGTTCTGCCAATGATCAAACGTGTGAAAAGTGGTTTGTGAAGCTTGATTTATTGTTTATTTATTTAATTAACGTGGTTACATTAATGTATGGTACAAAGCCAAAGGAGATGTAGGGAAATGGTGGTCAACACTGTCTATCCTACACCTAGCTAATCCGACTCACGACCCCATTCACTCTAACAATTTCCTCATTCACAAATTTGTAGGTCTGATGAATTGGATCGTGATTACGATTCCAATATAATAAATTATAACCATGGAATATTAGTGTTTGAGACTTTTATATTATATTCTTACTCTGTCTTGGACATTGAGTTCTACCTGGATTCTATCCGCTTGGGAATATATATATATATATATATATATATATATATATAATATTATATATATAAATTGAAAATTCAAATTGAAAATGTTTTATTTTATGAAAGTATTTATTTATTTATATATATATTTGATATTTCAAATTGTCCTCAATTTTTCATCAGAAATAACTGTTTGTTACAAATAAATTAAAATTACTGTTTGTTAGCAAGTAGCGTCCTTCGCGAGACGCGGACGTCACGTGATATGGAACGTCACTGTTCGGATATTCCTAACTTAAATCTAACTGTCATAAATATTTACTTGCTAACAAACAGTAAATATATATATATATATATATATATATATATATATATATATATATATATATATATCGCGTGTAACAGGACAATTGTCAAAATCGCGTGACAGCATGGGATAATTAAAATTATCAAATCCCACAAAATGTTTAATATCTAAAAAAAGCGCTAAACTAATTCCTTTTTTCAGGTTTTCTGATAAAACTTTTAGCCATCTTAAAACCATTTCTTCTAAGAATCACTGAAAACCCCTTTGAGTTATTCAGCTGGAAAAAGAACAGGTTAAAATCGATTTGTGTCAGCCCCACTATGTCTTCCCAATTGAACAATTGTGAGAGGAAAAAGAGCATTCAGGCCTTCAGTAATGGTACGAAAATTCATACTCTGGCTTCTTTGTTCAAAGTCCATTCAAGAACCATCAAGAGAATGGTGAATAAGTTTTAAAAAGAGGGAACAGTAGAGAGGTAAACTGGATCAGGAGGTCACAACAGCAAGAGGGATTATTTATTATTTCAACTTAAAATACATCCTTATTGTTCAAAGTAGAGCCCAATAATATTATAAGAACCTCGAGGAATTCCAGTCAGATATCTTTAATCACTTCTACGATACAACGGTTCAAAGATTAATCTAACAATTGGAAAATTTTGCTCTTATACAATTTATACAATTTGCTTGTAACACCGTTATATATATATATATATATATATATATTTATATATAATATATATATATATATATATATATATATATATATATAGAATACGACAAACAATGCGATCTATTTTTTTTCTTTTCAGATGATAAATTATATAAAAAATATCCGAATGTTCTTTTTATTCGAGCGCTTTCGGCTATACATTTAGGCATTTTCAAGGATTAAATATTTTAACTGTTAAATAAGAAATAGTTTGTTGCATGTATGTATTTATATAGTGTTTTCATTTTTCAAAATACGGTCAAGATATTGTGTCCATGTTCATAGTTAATATTATTAAGTGGTGTTTTTTTTTTGTTTTTATTAATAAGGCTTCCATTATTTTTAGCCTTTTATTTGCATGTAGATGATGCTATTATATTTGTTTGTCTACAAGTATGTTACGAATAGTGTTGGGACAGTTTTTATATAATTTATCATTTGAAAAGAAAAAAAAATTATTAGGCTGAATGAGAAATTGTATAAAAACTAAATAAAAGCCCCTTGTCTGTCATATTCAATGAAATGTCCATGAAAGAAGTAATGCTGCTTAAACACACACACACACACACACACACACACACACACACACACACACACGTGTGTGTATGTGTGTGTGCGTGTATATATATATATATATATATATATTGAACAATAAAAAAATATTAAAAAACTAAAATCTTCAGACACACTGGGTTGTAGATTAATTTAAGATTTCGTTTTTTTTTTTATTATTTCATTTAGATTCCTCGACTAGTTTCGGCCAAAATGGCCATCATCGGGAGAAGAAATATTTCTGCTTGCTGCACATAACAAAAATCCAAAAATATTGGTGCGACCAACAGTCAACATGCTAAAAGACCTAAAAAACCTGAGACAAGAAAAAAAATCACTAAGTATAAAAGAAAAAGAATACCTACCCAAGCTCTAAATTAAAGGGTACTACTACGTCAAAACGGTACAGATAGTAACAATAAAAAACGCTTCTTAAACATCAACCCTCAACAAAGCATAACTCCCCAGAAGAAGAGGAGTTTTAAAGATATCGATCTGGGGCCAACTTTTAATAATCTGACATGTTTTTTTTTTTTTTTTTTTTTTTGTGGTGGTGGGGTAGTCGAAGCTTCTTGTTGGGCTTGAAACTTTTCTTTCAGTGTATCTTGATTTTAACGTCTTTTAATCACCCCCACCCTTGGGAAGAACACGTGCCAAACTACGATTACACTGATAAATTAGATACCTCCACCCCCCCACCACCACCACACACACATATGCACCTAATTTTAAGAGAAAGCTGTCTAAACCTGAAACTTCTGACGACTTAAAACATATCCTATTGTGGTGGAGACGTATCTGCTTCGACCACAGATAGGGAAATTCGATACGCCTACCATTTACTTATGTCAAAGGGTACTGACTTCTTTGTGTCAATTGTTTCTCTCATAGACAGGTTTATTTTCAACTTACCCATCCTCTCATTTTACGCCCCCGTATTTTCCTCTTAAGGTTATCTCTGCCTATATAATAATAATAATAATAATAATAATAATAATAATAATAAGAAGAAGAAGAAGAAGAAGAAGAATTAAAGAAAACCACAAAAATAAAAAAGTAATGATCGCCTCTTTCTTTCTTTTTTTCGAGACTATATAAAAAAGAAACATGCCCATTACACCTCTGTTCTGTCAACTTTGTCGTTGATAAAGTTATATTAAGCATAACTTAGTCTGGCTCAAGGGCGCAACTATGGAGCACCGAGTAAAAGATAGTTTGGAGAAAATGGAAATAAAAAGAAAACTAATACGTAACTTCTGGAAGAGACAGTTGAGCTTTCTAGGGTACATAATGAGGTAGGGGGCTTGGAAATTTTGATACTCACAAGACAGAGAGAGGGCAAGAGGGACAGAGGAAGATAGCGCATGACGTGCTTCATGACAGGTCTTGGAAGAAATAACGTTTATTAGGAGCTACAAGGGAAAGGGAGTTGTGGAAAGCCATGATCGCCTACGTCCCTAAGGGTCACGGCACATAAAGTAGAAGAAGGCTTACGGCCTTATCACGTTGAAGCACCGGTTCTTGTACGATCGTCGGAGTTGTGTAGCGTCGAGCCTAGTCAATACCAGATGCTGTAGGCTTGGATGTGCGGGTGGTGCAATCGATAACGGCTCGGAATTGGGAATCGGAGAGAAGAGTTCAATTCCAGTTGGAAAATACCCTTGGGAAAGGTATGAATTCACCTCTTCTTCAACCAGCAGTGGGTTAATTAGGAACACTTGCTTTAGTAAATCATTATTATCGCAAACATATTTTTACAATCTAAGAATATTTTCTGGCTTTAAATGACCCGCAAAGGGTTGATAAGCCGTAAAAACAGATCAACTGTAATTGGTATGTAATTCTATATTAAAATTATTTACACTGCTTTTCTATAGTAAAATATTTTAAATATTTCAAATAATAAAATGCAATTACATTTCACACTAGCAGTAGATCACAACGTTGCCTGGGGATGTAACAGTAACAGATAGATCAAGTATCGACCATCATGAAGACTGAAAAATAAAATTGACAAAGATTATTGTTTAAGGTTGACGGACACGCATGTCTTAATTAGTTTTTTTTTTGGTGGGGGGGATATATAAACGAACACACACACACACAAACAACCTGGGTTTTATAATAAGTATAACTCGATATGAGTTGTTCAAATTGATTTTGTGCAAAAACAATTGTGTTTTTCAATTTTTGGCGCTGTCAGAACCACCACAAGGTAATTTTACGTAGTCCTGTGAAGTTTTGTTGAAATCGGTTGAAAAATGTAGGAAACCCGATCCAATATATAAACACACACACACACACACACACACACACACACACACACACACACACACACACACACACACACACACACACACACACACACACACACACAAAACCTGGGTTTATAATAAGTGTGATGTAATAGCGTTATTCTATCATTAACGTTTCACTTAATTCCTGATCGGTGACAATCCCTTTTTTCACTTCTATAGTAAAATAATTTATAGCGCATACCTAGAGTAAAATTGTTGGCAACATTATAGCTATAGCATAAACCATTAGCATTAGGCCCCTTCGTTAATGCTATACTCTCTTGTGTTGCGTCACCATGTTAAATGTTGCTGCTGTTGATTCTGTGCGTTCAAGTTACCAGCTTCACACCCAACTGGTTTTGAATTCATAGCCGTCCTTCTCCTTGAGCGGTTACCAACCAAGGCTAGATATCCCAGTGTATGATGCTATTTAACCCATAACTCGGGGAGAAGGGTTAGATTCATATCTTTCCCAAGGGTATTTGTACGAAAGTGAACTCAATGAAATCCGCCTCGTATTTTGAACACCGTGTTAACAATGTATCATATTAGCAATATATTTATAGTAATATAATAGTCCCGTTCCGTCAGTAATGCTTACATTAATTCCTAATAATTTCAAAGCTCTTTGTTCACAGTTTGTAAATGCCTCCTACAGAATAATCACCGAAATTTACTCGGACAGCTTTTAAGTAAATAAAATTAAAGGAAAATAGGTTAAGATTCGGTTAAATAAAGTAATAAACGTTTTATATAAACATCCACGTTGCAAGAAGGAAGCTGGGTTGGATTCACCTTTCCACGTTTTGCAGGAAATGAGAACTAAACAGAAGACAGAATATATCCTCTTGGCCTCAATCTATGACAATGCTGTTTAGCTGAGCTGTATTTGCCAAAAATCATTAGGACCATTCATTTTCCAATATTTTTTTTTCAATTGTTTCACCTCCAGCAAAGCAATAAAGCCATTGACACGTAAAGGGTTAATGAATATTAAAGAATATAAGAAAAAGTATAACATTATTACGGAACAATAGAAGAACAGGAATTAAGACAGATGATAACGATTAATATTGCATTTAAATTGTTGAAGATCAAAACGTAGACTGGAAAGCATGAATTTAAATTTTTGAAGATCGTAAGTGGCAGAGAAGCAAGAAACCGGAAGTTCCACAGGCGAGAAGTACGAGAAAAGAAACTCTTAGTATAGCTATTTCAACAATAAAACAATGAGACCTAATTGCCAATCCAGTAGTACGTTTAAATACATGCGGTCTACATACGGTAGAATTCCAGTCGGGTTCGTTAATTACTCTCAAATAACATTGGGAAGGTATGTATCCATCTCTTCCACCCCCAGCTCTCGGTTCAATAGCAGGACAGATCGTATCCTATAGCCTTGGTTGGCAACCAGTCTACAGCAGAAATAAACAACAAGCTTCTGCGGGAACATCTTCTGCCTAGTTAATCATGGTGATTTTCTAAGCGTAGTTTAGATGCGGCCCAAGTGAAGATCGAACTCAATATTCAGTCGTAATTGATCTAGCGAGACAAGTTTGCTAACTATTGCATCATATCGAAGTGCCCGAATGATTTTCTAGGCGTAGCTTAGATGTGGCACAAGGCCGAATGTGTGGAGCAACCAGTGAAGATCGAACTCACTGCTCAGTTGTAATTGGGCTCGCGAGACAAGCTTGCTAACCATTACACTACGTCGATAGGCTCCTGATATCGAAAGAGACATGATTGCCCAAACGTGTATCATGGTACAGCATTTAAGTGAGCGACTATAAACTATCAAGCATTGACTACCATATAAGACATTCGGCAGTCTTTAACCTTTGTGCCCGAAAAAAAAAACAAAAAAAAAAAAACAGCAAAAATCGAAGTGTGAAAAGGACGGATTTTCCCTTGACTCCGCTATTATTTCAAATCCCCTCCCTCCCTTCGGCAATGTTTATTGTTTTAAAAATCGATGATTAAAACTGTAATAAAACCTCAATATATGAAAATAAATTTAGACATTTTCTTTTTTCTTGAGAATTGACTACAAAAATAATAAATGTTAATTTATTCATTTGATTATTTATTATAACGGTTGGCAAAACATCGGCTAATTGCCAATTGATTATTCGAACTTTATAAAATGGTAGCTATTAAGCATTTAATTATAGTTGGTTCACATATTTTTTATGATTTAATAAATGTTTATGAATAAAAAGCTCTTTTCATATTTATTTCTTTATAATTTGGTAAATTATAAGTATTGCATTGTATTTAGTTCTAATTGTATTATTTTAGAATGTTGGAAATATAAAATTATTCTTGTAAATCTCACTATTCAGTCGTAATCGATCGAGCGAGACAAGTTTGCTAACCATTGCACCAAGACATAGTGTTTAATATTTTTTATGTGAATTCTCAAGAACAAAGAAAATGTATAAACGTACTTATGTTTAGGTTTTATTACAATTCTAATCATTTCTTTAAAAAAAAAAAAAAGAAGCCAACATTGCTGAGTGTGTAAAGTAGTTAAAATAAAAGCGGTGTGAATGGAAAACCTGTTTTTTTTTTTTTTTTGAAACACCGTTTTTCTTTTATGGGGGGGTGAGGGGGGTAGAGGGAAAGACCAAGTTTTTCAGAGAATTTATATTACACAACAGGCCAGCTCTTTGTTTCTAATAATATTTTCACTCGCTTAATACTTTACTTAGTTTCTCGAAGACTGCGTTCGCAACTGCTATGCGTTTTCGTATTTCTCTCACATTTTCCATCGTCTGTTACTATAGTTAAAATTCAATACTGATTTCATTTTCATGTCACCCAATTGGTAGCTCACGGCGGCAGTTAAAGTAGAAAAAGAAAACAGCGAAATATGAAAAGGAAGGGGGAAGTCGAAAGAAAAGTTAAAAGAAAATTCGACGGGCTGTGAAAATAAGGAGCAGTTGTCATCTTGCTTTTCGATGGTGTGCTGAAATTTTTTCTTTCTTTTTCTTTTCGGGTATGTCGTTTCTTCTGTGTACGCACATAGGCACACGTGCCCTTTCGCACAATACAAACGCTTGCTTACACACACACACACACACACACACACACATATATATATATATATATATATATATATATATATATATATATATATATATATACTTACCCACTCCCAGTGCACATGTTTAATACTGGGCAATTATCCCATCACGCAAGGACGCACAAATATTTTCGCCTTGCATATCAATCAAGTTCATCGTCAGTTGTCCCGAGTTACCTTCCGACTAAACTTTCACAATGACACGATGCGGCGCGGAGTGGAAAGGGGCGTCAATGTCAATAGTATTATAAATTTATTCCACACTGACCACCCGGGCATTATTAAGATGACAAGCCTTTTAAAAAATAAATCCCTATTCTCCCCACCCCGAACAACTAAGATACTTTAAAAAAATGAATCATATTTACTCCACCACACGAAATGCCAATCAGCTTTCCCATAGTTCGCCTTTAATCAATTGAACCCGTAATATACAGATGCGCTGGTATAAAGTTCCGGCGTCTAATCACTGTAGTAGTCGTAATTTGGTAACAACATGTACCTCAATTTTAAAACATATTTAGTAACAGAGAATTAGTGATCTAGAAGATAGTGTCCTATCCTCTAGATCAATAATTCTTCTTAACCGACGTGCCGAGACACACTAGTGCGCCGCTCGATCCTGTTAAATGTGCCGGGAAACGTTGAAGAAATTACGAAAAAGCACCAGGAACGGGTTTCTCACTAAATAAGCTGCACAAATAGTTGAATAGAAACATTGAAATAAAGTAAGTTCATAATTGTCTGTGTATTTTGTTTTTAAATCCATGGTTTTGTTTCATAACATTTAAATGTGTACCATTTAAAAAGTGTGTAGTGATATTTTCATTTGCTCCTAGGTGTACCTTTTGTTCAAAAAGGTCGATAAACACTGATCAAGATCCTACTAAAGAAAACAAAATCAAAAATCTACTAAAAAATGTACTTGCAAATTTTCTCTGGGGAAAACCACTCCTATAGCCGAACTGTGCCTGTGGAAAAGCCAGCATGGCAAAGCAACGTTCAATTGCCTGCTTAAGGAATGAACATCTCTCGTTTGGGTAATTGCTATATCTGTTAGCAGAGCCGGCGTGTACTACCCCCGAATCTATGATATGCCCCCCCCCCCAACCAGAGTCTATGGTATGAGGTCCTCACTCTGATGCATCTCAATTTTCATAAGGTAATATTCATATGAAATACAAATTTTATTGTAATCTACTTTTGTGTAATAATGGATCATATGCAATATAGGTAAACAATTCAATTAGAAAAATTGAAAATATATACAAGGTATCTAAATACAAATTAGAGACATGTTATAATAGATCATTTTATCTTATATAAATCAACAATGTTTTTCGACAATTTTTAACAACAACTTGAGATTTTTCTTTTGTTAAGAAGTTGAATTTTTTTAATTTTAACACATTTAACATTATAAATAAAAAAAAATAGTGAATATTATATAGTGTTTATTTTTATTTTTTATTTTTTTCGTGATTTCACGGATTTGGAGGAAAAAATACCCCAGAAAATTCGCGAAATTTATTCATCATTTAATAATTGTGCTTCTTTTTTATACTAATTGAATTCATCACAAGCAAAGAAGTAAAGCCACTATAAGACAAAGGGCTACTGTGTGTGAAAGAATTAGAAAACAGAAATATTTACTAAGGAGTGAAAACAATAGAAGAGTGATCAGGAAGACAGGAGATAACGATTGATATTAAATTCAAATTTTTAAAGATCAATGTTGGTCGGAAAGCATGGAGCCAAAAAAGAGTTTTACAAGCGGGAAATACGAAAAAAGAAGATGTTAGTATAGAACTTACGGTAACATCTAGCCAATTCAACTGTAAATTCATGAGACTCTTTTACTAAGTCTGGCACAATAGCGAAGAGCTCATCCGAACAATTACCATGAAAGTATTTACAAAAAAGACTCAGACGAGCAATATTACGGCGGGACAATGACTGAAGCAGAGACGCCAGACAAGGAACAATAATATTGCTGATTTTTATTTGGATTTTATAAAGAATCTCTGAATATATAGCAGGAGCACCTGACCAAATGTGGCGGCAATATTCGATATGATATAGACGAATGGTAGACTTATCAATATGTAAGATACATTCTGGAGAGAAAAAGTGTTTAGCACGACACAATGAACCAATATTCTTAGCAGCTGAACTAGCAATGGATTCAATATAGTCTTTCCGCTTCATCTTAGCACAAGAAGGCGCAATGAGTCACTCTCCTGGAGGTTAGCATCAGCCGTGCTGATGGAAGGTAAAAGGGGGAGCATCATGTGATTAATAGAGAGAAGTTTAGTTTTGGAGGCGTTAAAATTAACAAGCCATTCTTTGCCTCAGTTAACAACAGTCTCTTGGTCATTTGTAAGATCGAACTGACCAGACTTAGCATCGATACAGAAATAAATGATTCTGTC
Organism: Acanthosepion pharaonis; assembly: GCA_903632075.3. Classification (NCBI taxonomy): domain Eukaryota; kingdom Metazoa; phylum Mollusca; class Cephalopoda; order Sepiida; family Sepiidae; genus Acanthosepion; species Acanthosepion pharaonis. Next base: position 503,208 of record CAHIKZ030003722.1, read on the forward strand.
ATCAGGATAGATGCCAAATTCAGAGCTGATGTCATCAGAAAAGTCGTTAATGAAAATTAAAAACAAAATAGGACCAAGGATAGAACCCTGTACATTAGTACAGAAGGTTCTAGAGGAGTGGTCGTTCAAGATAACTTTCATTTCACGATTTGATAAGTAAAACGGAATCAGTTGAATAATAAGTCAGAAGACACCATAACTTTTTAACTTGTGGAGAAGACCGGCATGTCAAACCATGTCTAAAACTTTCGAGAAACCCAAAGAAACAGCCCCAGTTTGACCATTCTTATCTAAAGGTTGATAGACTCTATCCACAATAATCGTTAATACATCAGCAGTTAACATAGAGAAACGAAAGCCATATTGCTTGTCTGAAATAAGACCCTGAGTTGTGAATTGCTTAACTAATTCAGCGTTGATTAGGGTCTGTATTAGTTTACAAAAAAAAAAAAAAAAATGTAGAAAAACTGATAGGCCGATAGTTGAAAGAGTCGGGTTTTTTTTAAAGACTGGAACAACAGAGGAGGATTTCCAACAAGCAGGAAAACAAGAGGAAGTGAGGCATTTATTGTACAGTTTAGAGAGAACATGCTCCAGTTCTTAATGATTATTACAGGGGTCCCTGTAATAACCATTAAGAAATGTGCTCTAGAACTGGAGCCTGTTGTCTCTGAACTGTATAATAAACGCCTCACTTTCTGAGGAACCAGATTAGAGATGATAGCAGAAACGATGGAAGGGTTTATATGCATATCACTCAACAGAGACTCAGTTCTAAGTGGAAAGTTAGTCAAAGGTTCTCCGGGTGAGAAAAGAGTAGAGTTGAAAGAGAATCTACAGGCGAAACATTCTGCTTTATCAGTAGATATTAAAACCTCTAATTGATTGAAGAGAGGAGGAATAGAAATCTTATTTAATATACTATTAGAGAGCCTCCAATAGTCACAAGAGACAAAATTGTTGGGTGCTATATGGTGCCTGATTCAACAAAGCAAATCAAACAAAGACTTAGCTCCTTCGAGGGCACATTTACATTTATTACGTGCAGCCACAACCAGGTGTCTGTTATGATCGGAACTGTCACGCCGGTATAGCTGGAAATAGTGATTTCTGTGGGCTACAGCGGCAGAATCATGGAAAGGATTGAGGTTTCACCTGATATTTCCGAGAAAGAATAAAAACATCTTTACCGTCTTTGACACAAGAGGAAACTTCACTGGCGCAATTCACAATAGGATATTTAAAAATATCTATCAAAGAGGCGTCTTGAAGAAAGTCACGAAGTGAATCCCAATCAGTATACTGGTAACGGAAAGAGGTCTTATGAATTGGATGTTTCTGTCTAATAAATGAGTTTAATTTATAACGCATATTAATGTAAGTCGAACAACGCAAATGTTGATAAGATAGCGAGAGACACAAAGCACTGCCCGGGACCCTCCAATCAGTCTTACCCTCCAATCCCGGTCGTGGGTAGTACGTGTCGGCCCTGCCTGGATTGTTAAAAAAAAAAGAAAGGAAGAAAGAAAGAGGAGGAGAACTAAAGTAGGAGGTTAAAGAGAAAGAAATCAATGTAAAAAAGGAGAAAAAAATCGAATGATGAAATGAAATATTGAATGTCTATTATTATATAATATGGTACATAGCTGTACATTTTTTTTATTTGTTACATTTGTAAAAGCGAAAATTTCGAACAGGGATTAGAAGTGCTCTTACACAGAGGACCGTCACAGTACAATCTACTTATTTTGTTTTGGGGTTTATAATTAGCAAACATCAATAATAATAATAATAAATGCGTTTAGCTCATACATTGGCCAAAATATGAATAGAAAAGATGAAGAAACTATATGTTGTGGATTTCGAGATGAATTCGGTCTCCAAGGAATGACAAACGCAATAATTAAATATAAGAAATAAAATGTATTTACACAATCATACAAAGAGTAATACTGTTAGTAAGTCCAGGAACGCGGTTAGTAGCAAATACAGATAGATATATACAGTCTCGAAGTAGGACTTCCTTAGAGTCTACGTGATTGTAACTGGCTTCTACAAGAGCTTACCTCACACTATCTCCGTTCGTATATTCTCTCTCTCTCTCCGTATATCCTCCCACAATCCGACTACCCTCACTGACTGTCTACTCTGGGTATTTAACGGCAGCCGTCCAAGTAACACTGGTAGAGTCCACTTATATGAAAAGGGGAGGACCCCATAACACTATATAACTCTAAGCAAATCTCATATTAGAAAAGTGGCTTACGACCATATAATGTTGAAACACTGGTTCTCGCACAATCACTGAAGAAACGTCATGTCTGGTCAGTACTTAGATGGGTGACCACTTAGGAATGCCAAGTGTTGTAAGGTTAGGTGCGCGGTGGTGTAATGAATAATGCCTCGGAGTTGTTAATCGGGGAGCCGAGTTCCTATTTTAGTCGGTTTCCTTATATTAACAAATACTTTGGGAAAAGGTATGGATTCCCACAACTATGGATTTGTTGTAACCTAAGGAAGGTTACGGAATAGAATACTCAAACGAAGGTTGCTAATGAACGATAATACTTAGGACAAGAACAACACATATAGGATTCGCCAGAGGCGCGTATAAGAAGTAGTCAATTGCTAGATGTGAATCAAGTGAATTCCACAATGAATCTCCAACTACAGGATATTTGCCAACCGCCCCACGCGGTCAGATGTGGCACAAGGCCGAATTTAACGTGGGGTTTCCGAGCCCGTAGGCTCGGGCAAAAATTCCCCGTAGATCCAGTAGAAAATGGGGTCGAGTAACCGTCTATCACCCCAGACGAGACACTGCCCTTCGGCATAGCCTTGTCTGGGTTCCTCTCTGCCCGAAGGCAGAGAGTTCGACTAGCACAGCTGGCGACGAATCTCCGACTGCAGACCAACATACAGTATTTACTACTGTATTTATGTGAATGGGGACATACCCATTATCGTCCGTGGGTATGCTACATCACGGTTAAATTGTAGAACTTGTATTATCATTATCTCAAAAATATTTTACAGTTCAAAAACATTTTCTGACTTTATATAATCTGAAAGAGTTTGACAATCCATAAAAAAAACAAATCACGCCAGAAACTTAAAAAGTAATTTAGATTTGTACAATGTTGAATGTCTATTATTATATAATATGGTACATAGCTGTATATTTTTTTAGTTGTTACGTTTGTAACATTTAATGTTACAAGGTAGATAAATAGTAGGTACAGTGACAGATTTGCTAGAAATGATCATGCCATGATGAAAAAATATCCCAAACTTAATAAAAACAAAGCTTTATCGTTAAAATCTTTATGTTATTACTAAAGGGAAAGGACAAAGGATGTTTTGTTTATTAATTTATATTTTTGACCCTTTTTAGAACGCTCGAAAATGTTGGTTAAAATCTTATTTTTTCCTTACGTCAGGGGGTAGACCAAAGATTAGTTTAGGAAATTTTAGCATCTTTTTTTGCAGTAAAAAAAAAAAAAAACATTGAGTTTGAAAAAAATCAAATAATTGTCGGATTTTAATGAAACTTTCAGGACTTATTCACAAATGAATGAAATTATCTTAAAATGTTTCTTTTTAGAAAATTTTGGTAAAACATTTTTTTTTACGTTACCATCCGCTTATTTAATTTTATGAAATTTCGAGAAATTCATTTTGTAGAGCTTGTTTATATTAATTATACACATAACTCCTTGGAGAATTTAAATAATCAATTTTTTTTTCTAAAACAGGAAACCTACATTGTTTACATTATTCGGACTATCGTCCTCATCTTTGTCGCTATATTTATCACAACGTTTCGTCCGTCGTACGCTCTGGCCTTCTTCAGGTGGTTGGAATGTGGAACTGAACCCTTTATTTCGCTCACTGGGGTAGACTATTCTAGTTCCACGAGCCACGTTTGATGGAACTAGAACAGTCTACCCCAGTGAGCGAAATAAAAGATTCAGTTCCACATTCCAAACACCTGAAGAAGGCCAGAGCGTACAACGGCCGAAACGTTGTGATAAATATGGCGTCAAAGATGAGGACAATAGTCCGAATAATGTAAATAATGTACATAATACCTCATCTCAGAAATATAGACAGACCCAACAGGAACCCTAGTTATCGAAAATATACTCTGAATCGTGAAATATAAATTTAAAAGTTTTCTAATTAGATAATGTCTGAGTTTTATAAAACTAAGATATTATTTAATTAGAACACTTTTAATTGCATTTATCAATAGGATTTCTCATGGACACTATTATTTATTTATTTAATTATTTTTAATAACTTTAATTATAATAATTTATAAAGTTCTAAATCTTCAAAATTTTTATATTAATTTGTACCGGTTTTGTGATATTGCTATTAAGTAAAAAAGTTACTTCAATTCAGTGAATATTTTATAAAGAATTCCAGTTCTTTTGTGTGTGCACAAATGTGCCAATTTTTGTAAATACGGGCGTCCATACATGACATTATCAGAAATTATCAGTAAATACATGACATTATCAAAAAATAAGAGTAAATCTAAAGCCCAAGTGTCTAAAATTCAATAAAACATTAGATTAAGAGTATTTGCCTAAATTTTAATGATTACGGTGTAGCTAAAATTATATAAAAAGGGCACTCACGTTATATTCCTCAAATAATTCTTACAGATATGCCCACCGTAGAAAAATTAGATAAATTTCCGTCAGTCAGTTAAGTTGTTAACTCCTTAAATAAACACCTACCGCTGTGTTAAAGTTAATTCTTGCGATATTTTAAACTTAAAGTAAGTACTATTTGCGTCAGATCAGATTAATTAAACTTAAATCAGCTAATATTCCTCAAATAAAGATTCAGAAAAGTATATTTTATTTTTTAAGGATTTTTTTAATAAAGAGAATTACTTTCTGATGACAGATGACTAAAATTGATGTTAATGATTTCAAAACAAAATTTTCTTCCAGTTAATTTAAATTAGTTTCGAAATACAGAAAAGTTATTTTGCTTATTGGAAATATTAAATTTAATCTATTAGCTTGAAACTGAAACTAAAATAATAGCTTCAAGAAAGATTTTTTTTATTTTTAAAAATTCATTTTATACTTTAGGTATCGAGTTTCTGTGGAGGTATCTAATAAATAAATAGCTATCTGCTGGCAAAATCAATGGCAGTGATTTCTTATCTTGAGCTGGAAGGATCAAGTCCATGAAAGAGCAAAATACAAGTGTGGAAAACATGTAAAAAAAATGAAGCTTCTAATAATAAGAAAGCATTTAACAAAATATGTAAACTCGTCTTGTAATAAGACAATGGAGACGAAGAAACGTGTTCAAAATATCAGTATAATAATAATAACACACAATATTGAATTTAGAATATCGAGACAGATTGTAAAGCAGTCAGACGGCGAGTGAGAGAGAGAGAGAGAGAGAGAGAGAGAGAGAAATAGAAAAAAAGAGAAGTACAAAAACTTAATTGTATATATGATCTGTAAAGAATAACCCGTAAAGACAAACTTTGTTTAATCATCGGGCAAGAAAATTGGAAACACGGATTTAGGTAAACATTCCAGCTGTAATGATTGCCGGGATGATAAAATGAAAAAAAAAATACGGATGTTGTTAAGGGCAACAGAATAGAGACTATTTTTTTTTGTTAATATTGTTAGTGAATGGACTTTTAAAACGTCGTTATGCTGTCTACAAGTGAGGGGTTGAAGCCCCCTGAGAAATAAAAAGGTTGCCCCGGAGACAAATTTTAAAAGATGAAAGCAGGAGAAGGATTGTCGGCAATAAAGTGAATTAAGAAAGAAATAAAGAAAGAAAGAAAGAAAGAAAGATCAAGGGAAATTGCCGGGTGAAAAAGGAAAAATTGAATAAACAAGAAGAAAAAATAAAAATGTCTTAAAAGATTCACAAAAAAGCGAAAACTACTAAAAAAAAAACAGAAAAGAAAAATTAAGAGATTTACAAGTTAATGAAAAATCAATAAAAGGAAAAAATGCAAGGAAAGAGAAAAATGAAGAAAGAAAGAAATAAGTAAAAGAGAAAAATTAAAAATAAAACGAGAAACTGATGAAGATGAAGAAAATTTAGAAAAATAAAAAAGCAGATTAACTTGGAAGAAAAATACATATGAAAGGAAGAAGAGGAAGAAGAAGAACAAAAAAAAGAAGAAGAAAGGATGAACGAAGTGAAAAAGGAGGAGAGAGAATGGAAAGAGAAAATCGAAAAACTTGTAAGACGAAAACAAAAATGGAAATATGAATAAGAAAGAAAAGAAAGAAGAATAGGAAAAGGTGTCTAAGGAGAAAATGAAGAGAGAGAAGAACTACAAGACGCAAGTAAAGAAAGAAGAAAAGAAGAAAGAAAGAAAGAAAGAAAGAAAGAAAGAAAGAAAGAAGAGGAGAAGTAAAGTAGGAGGTTGAAGAGAAAGAAATCAATGCAAAAAAGGAGAAAAAAGTCGAAAGATGAAATGAAAATTATAATAGAAAGAAAGAAAGAAAGAAACAAGAAAAATGGAAAAGAGGAGAACTGAAAAAGAATAAGATAAAGGAAAATAAATAAATAAATAAATAAATAAAGAAAGAAAGAAAGAAAGAAAGAAGAGAACTGCAGTGGAAGGAAAAAGTAAAGAGAAAGAGGAAAGAAAGAAAGGAATACAAAAGAGGGAAAATAGAAGACGAAGGATAAAATGAAGAATATAAAAGAAGTGGAGAAATAAAGAAAAACAATGAAAGAAAGAAAAAATAAAGAAGAGGAGAACTTAAGTACAAGTATAAAGTAAAGAAAAAGAAAGAAAGGAATACAAAAGAAGATAAAAAGAAGTAGAAAGAAAAAATGAAAAGAAAGAAAGAAAGAAGGGGAGAATTAAAGTAGAAAGAAAGAAAGAAAGAAAGAAAGAAAGGAATACAAAATAGGAGAATAAGAAGTCGAATGATAAAGTTAAAAGAAAGAAAGAAAGAAAGAAAGAAAGAAAGAAAGAACTGAAGTAGGATGTTAAAGTAAAGAGAAAAAGGAAAGAAAGCAAGGAATACAAAAAAGGAGAAAAAGAAACCGAATGATAAAATGAAGAGAAAGAAAGAAAGAAATAAAGAAAGAAAGAAAGAAAAAAGAGGAGAACTGAAGTAGAATTGATTAGATAAAGAGAAAAAAAAAGAAAGGAACACAAAGAATTCGAATGATAAAATGAAGAAAAAGAAAGAAAGAAAATTTTGCAGGATTCAGAAGAGCGAGTGGGAAAAGAGTATAACAAATAAGTTAATTTTATGTGAAGTACTCAATTCGAAAGAAAATTAAGAAATCCAGTTCGAGCTTTCTTGAAAAAAGAAAAGAAAAGAGAGAGAAAAAAAAAGCTAATATAAAACATGTCGTTTGTTAACATTTACTACTTTTCTTAAAACCGATTTGCGCTTTACTGATTCTCAGGTAACCTGTGTCCACGGATAGTTTTATTTCCAGCATTCCTCGCTCGACCAGTAAACCGGATCTTCGGTCTACGCACGTGCACGATCTTTTACGGGCACACATGACTACACACACCTCACCTCGGGTTATTTTTACTGTCCACTTCAATTTGACACGTCGGATTTACGCGTCGACATTCATCAAACGTTGTACTTTTTTCTTTGTGGAGACAAGATTAACTGGCCTTCAAGAAAAATAAGTCGTATAAAGTTGGAGATGGGGTCAGTCACTGTTAAAAAGGAAGAAAAAAAAAGGGCAAGAAAAAACGATGGGGTGAAGGAGATTTAAGAAAAAAAGAAAAGTCCTCCTGAAACTTTTCCAATACTTCTTATCATGGACATGGGAAACATCCACAGAAAACAAATAATGGAATGTTTGATTTTTTTTCTCTCCAGTAATTAAAAGACAGTGAAAGAGTCATTGAGAGAAATTGCACTAGCACACGGGTCAGAATGTCTAAATTAACTGTAAAATGCTTTGGCAATGGGTGGCGGTCGACCTACGTCGGATAAGCGTCAGCGTCAGGGCCATGTCCACGTGCCAGATTGACCAAATTAGTTGCCACAAACTTGCCAAGCGTAAAGATAATTCTGATTTCAATAACCACTTCCTAAGTTATTTCCTCGGCTTGCACAGCACTGACCAAAATAACAGAAAGATTGTATAGCACCATTCTGATGACTGAAAAGAGTCGGCATGATTCCAAAATGGTATGATATGTTGGGCTACAACCTTTAGGATTAAAAGGTGAAAAAGTGTGACACACTGACATTCGCATATATATATATATATATATATATATATATATATATATATATATATATATATATGTGTGTGTGTGTGTGTGTGTGTGTGTGCACGCACATGTGAAGTCTTCGATGGAAAACACAGATTTCACTCGTTTTTTTTACGATTTAACAACCCTTGGCAGGTTATTTAAACACAGAAAATATATTTAGATTGTAAGAATTTTGGGTTGTGATAATAATGATTTAGTGAGACAAGTCTTACTAATTAACCCATATCTTGGGGGAGAAGAAGAGGATCCATATCTTTCCAAAGGTTATTTGCACGTAAGTGAATATAACGAACCCAACCGGAATTAGCACTCGGCACACCGATTAACAATTTATATTCATGATCCAGTACACCACCCTCACATACATACTTACAGCATCTGATATTTGAAAGCGGTCACCCATTTAGGTAGTGATCAGACTTGAAGTTGCTTGACTTCAGTGATCGTACGGGAACAAATGTTTCAACCTGATGTGACCGTAAGCGCCGATGTGAACCTAATAGCCAATATTTCTGATCTCTTACCCTGCCATATATATATATATATATATATATATATATATATATATATATATATAAGTACCGCGAATATAAAATATCTCATTGAATAAGTTACAAACATTATGCCTGCTTATTTTGATCATAATCCCTTTTTATTCACGAATATTTATTTTTCCGTATATTACAATTAAATGAGGCAAGACATGCACTATAACAGTGAGAATCACTTTTATTACCCAAGTACTTTCAATCTCTTTCCGAGATCATCATCAGTGGCGCAAATGGTAAGGCAAAAACTATGTGCAACTATGCATTACTGAATATTTTTCTTTTGCGTTCAAATGCTATGGCTGACAGTTATGCTTTTAATGTTCATTAAAATGTGAATAATTATCGATTAAAGAATTTTTTCATTTTTTTTCTTTTGATTTCTTTGCTGCCTAAATACACAAATTTTAATATATATAAATATATATATATATTTATATATATATATATATATATATAAATGTGTGTGTGTGTGTGTGTGTAGTAAAGGTAATAAATGTGTTGCTATAGAATCCACGAAGATCCTAGTAATATAAAATATTAAAACTGATCCACGAAAAGAGCTCAATATATTTATTATACAGAGCAAACAAATAGTATTAGACCATAACATCCAAAATTACCTCATATAGGGTATAAATCTATTTCGACCGACGAAAACTTCATCAGTCTTATTCAACCCTGGTATACAGACTCTGTATACAGGGGTTGAATAAAACTGACGAAGATTTCGTTCGTTGGTTGAAATAGGTCTATACCCCATATGAAGCAGTTTGTGATTTTGTTGTTTACTAGTATATATATATATATATATATATATATATATATATATATATATATATAGTCTTAAGGTGTGCTATATTTATGGGATAAAGTGCTCAATATCAGAGATATAGCGTGTGTAAATATAAAAGTATAATAGTAAATACGCGAACAGCACAATGCTTTCTAAGTATACCTGGTAAATTAAAAACAAAACGCACATCACACCAAAAATATCTTGGAAAATAAGGAAAAGATCATCAGCCTACAACAACCAACTTGCAAACTTTGCTTGGAGGAAAAAATAGCTATCATTACTTTCCCAGACAAAAATAAATTATTAAATAAACGATCCGACTTCATCACAAAATGCAGACATGAAAGCAAATTTTTACTACGTTACTTAAAAATCGAAAACTGCAAAAGAAAAATAAATAAATAAAAAAAATGACATTAAAATAAGTAAAATAAATTAACTCAAACAAATCACCAAATAACACCCGTTAGAATAGACGAAATAGAATAAATACATAAATAAAAAAAAAAAAAATCAATGAACCCTAATAAATAAAGTAAATAATAAACAAATTAACAAACCAATATGGCCTAAATATTAGACTATAAAAATCAAACTAAAAATCGGACGAAAAACATAAATTAACTCAAATAAATAAATAAACAAATAAACGACTTCCGGCAAAATAACCGCCAAAATAGACTACTCACAATGCACCACTGACTCGTATATATAAATAGCCGAAAAACTGACGCTTACGTATAGCATGAAACAGTTTGTCGCCTCTAAGTGTTGATGTCAATGTTCACTTTTATATTTTATATATATATATATATATATATGTGTGTGTGTGTGTGTGTGTGTGTGTGTGTGTGTGTAGAGAGAGAGAGAGAGAGAGACAGAGAGAGACAGAGAAAGAGAGAGAGAGAGAGCGATGGTGGGGAAGGAATATAACAAACGCCGGTTATAAGTTATTTTGTGTTATTTCTCCCTCACTATATTTATAAAATTGACACCATTGATAAAACCATTATTAATCTGATGTAGTACCTGCTAGTGATGAAACGCGTTATGCAGGGCTTTATTTTTATTTTGTAATTCAATTTATGTGTGTTCGCGCGCGCATACGTGTGTGTGTGTGTGTGTATATGTGTGTGAGAATGTAAAAAGATGGCCTTTTGATGAAAATTTAACCTTTGACATTGTGTACTAAACATCTTTTTTTTTGCACTTCTTGTATGAGACATTAGAAATTGTCTGTCTTAGGTGGGGCTCCTTAATTTGAAAATGAGCCCGGCTCGCCTCCACATTGGAACCAATGAGAATTTCGTTTCCTTAAGGTCAACATAATTGGTATAATGAGCATAAGTTCGGTATGAAAATGACTATGCACGGGCAAGGTTTAGGGTTGAAGTGACTGCTTGACTCCACTTACGACGGACGAGTGAAAAATTGTTGTTGTTATTCTTATGATTATTGTCTCCTTTTATAATTCGTTTAATAATGACTTCTTTAGTGTAATAATTTCTTAGTTTTTTTCTTAATATAACTGGTAGACATAATTAAATTCACCAAAACAGAAATCGGAATAAGACTAGAATGCGTTTTCTCAACCTGGTACACATAATGAGGAAGGAGGGTCTGGGGAACATGATACTCACGGGTCAAATAGAGACAAGGGAAAGCAACGCGTGACATACCTGACGAGCTTGAGCAGTTGGATGACAAAACGTGGTCTGGGGGAGGAAGGAGAGGGAAAGAGCTTGCTGAGAGCTGCAAGGGATAGAAGGAGGTGGAGAGCCATGATCGCCTACGTCCTGAAAAGACATGACACATAAAAAGAAAGAAAAAAGAGACGATATGAAGAGAATTGGAAGCAGTAGCGTGCAGAAGGTGGCTGCAGAGTGTATGACGGCTCCAGACATCTATATCGGGACGGCATCCAATCAAAGAGATAAATAAAAATTTAGTTCATATCTAATTTGAATAAAATGTTTATTTCACGTTTCATCTGTTTATACATATTTAAGATGTCTTCCTTCCCCACGTTTCACAGTACTAGGCTCTATAGGCATCCATATTTGAATCTTAGGGGCACACAATCAAGGAGTTGGCCCCGGGCATCACCCAACATCACCAAACGTCTACACGCCACTGATTAGAAGAAATACCAGTATTCATTATTTGGCTGACATCATCTTAACAACGTAAGATGACACTGAGTTGATGGCAGACACCGAAGGAAAATTGAAAGAATTCTTAGGCGCCTTTGCAAAAGAAAAAACAACAAAGAACTATTAAGTGTAAAAAGACAGATATGCATGGTTGCCAGCAACAAGGAGAGTCGAACGTGTAAGCTCTGTATTTTTTTTTTAAGCATTTCACCCCGAGCAAGGCGGGAAGCCACTAGGACGCAAGGGGTTACAGAAAATTTATAGCAAGATCAGATAGGAGTGATAGAAGAAAGGATGAGGGTAGTGGATAGATTAAGGCAACTGGAGATGTCGATTGACATTACATTTGAATAGCTGGAGATTATAGCTCACAGGGAAACAGGAGAAGGGAAGGGAGTTCCACAGGCGAGAGGTGCGAGAAATGAAGCTATTAGAGTAGAAGAGACGGCTACATTTAGGAGTTTCGACAGTGAAGGGGTGAGAGCGGGATGCCAGCCTCGTAGGGCGCTGGAACTCATGACGTCTGGGAACCAGCGAATGCAGCTCCTCGGAGCAATTTCCGGAGAGATATTAAATATTTTCCAGCTAGTGTTGTAACAAACGACGAAAAATGTGGCCCAGAAAACCGAAAGCGGTAAAACGAAAAATGTCTTTCAGAAACTAAGCAAAGTATTAAGAGATGGGAAAAATAATGTTAGAAAGAAGAAAAGAGTACTGAACTGCTATGTAATATCAATCCTCCTAAATGGCAGTGAATGTCAGACAATCTCTTCACGGAGAAAGAAGTGACTTGAAGCGACAGAGATGTAGTTCTGTCGAAGGAAGCAGAGCTTATGGCCACATCTCATTGAAACACCGGTTCCCGTACGATCACCGAAGTTAAACAATGTCCAGCTTGGTCAGTATCGAGATCGGTGACTGCTTGGGAATACCACGTGCTGTTAGGTTGGATGTACAGGTGGTTTAGTGGATAATTTGTTATTGTTAATCGGAGAGCCCAGTTCCAGTTGGGTTTGTTATATTCCCTTACGCGCAAATACCCTTTTCAAAGGTATGAATTCACCCTGTTCATCCCCCCCACCGCTATAGATTAATTAGGACAACTTGTATTACTAAAACCATCATTATCTCAAAACAAAAATAAAAAAAATAAGAAAAGAAAATAATTGAAATAAAATAAAATAGAATAGAATAAAATTTGCATACAAAATATTTAGATTTCGGCATTAAATAACCCATAGAGGTGTTGATATGCCGTTAAACAAAAACAACCAACCAACAGAAAGATGCAGAGAATATCATGTACTAAGTATGTGAGCGACTAGGACGTTTTAAGCAAAATAGGAGCTCCAAGAAACATAGTAATCAAAAAGAGATAAATTATAGTTCTGGGATATATATAATGAGGAAAGAGGGTTTAGTGATTTTAACACACACAGGACATTGAAGGCAAGAGAAACAGAGAGTAAACTACTTTTGGAGCTTATGTAAATTAATAACAGAAATTGAGGATAAATAGCCAAAAATTGCTTAAAAGAATTAAGAGACAGGAAGTTGCGGAGAGCCATGAATGTCACCGTTTGAAGAGACATGGCGTATGAAAAATGTAGCAGAAATATTACTTCCAAAGGTTAGTCAACAAATCTGGTTTAAACATAAATCAGAAACTGTTTGAGGAAATGTATAACTGTTTGGGAATTCAAATTTCAGTCATCTCATTCAGGGTAGGAAGGTTAAGATGGCTTAACAGTAAAAATGGCTTAACAGCAAAGAAAATGAAATCAACTGTAGAATAACAATATCATCTGCTGGTTACCCACAATCCAATGGTCTGGCAGAGATAGCTGTCAAAACGGCCAAGAGAATCGTAGATGGCAACACAGGAGCCCAAGGATCGTTGGACAATAACCGTTCAGCAAGAGCCCTCCTCCAATACAGAAATACGCCCATTCAAAACATCGGGCTATCCCCTGATCAACTGCTATTCCACCGCCGACTACGTGACTACATACCATCTACTCACATGCGATGGAGGAGGGGAAGGAGATGTAGAATAACAATAGAATAACAACACTTATCGGCGTAAGGGTCCCAGCTAGCGTCCAGCTGGCAGACAAAAATAAAGCAGGTTGTAACTCAATACAAACCCTGCAAACTAGCTGATGAATCAAGCTGGTATTTATATAAAAATACCTCCACTCATGTCCCAGCAGCCAATGACAGCCCAAGCAATGGACTATCCCACTTGAGCACAATGAGATGCTCCATGGCACCATAAATAGCTCTCTTTCTCAAGGTGGAGGCGTCTTTTTCTCAGCTTGTTCCACAACTGAGTGTTTATCTTTACAACGTGATTGTCCTACATCAGCGAACCGAGTTCAAATCTACCCGAGACTATAAGGAGATGCATAAGTATTATCTCTTATCTCCTAATAGATCTATAGGTAAAATAGCCAAGTATATTACGCACTTTATTTTCGTTGTCAAAGAGTCTAGGAAAATAAACATTTAACTTTAAACCAGTTGGGTGTGAGAAGGAGCAGCTGTACCTCAGTTAAAGCTAATTGCTACTGAAACCGTCGCAGCAACACTTTGTGTGTTGTTGCTGCTACCCATGAATCCACTATTAGTTTCGAAAGAGAAGAGAGATTCCAAGCCAAGAGACATCATCTTTAAAATAGAAATGGAAAATATCAAATAATGGTTTGTGTAATTCCAGCAGTTTCTCTTGAACTCGAGAGAAATTCCGGAATTGTTTTCACATTTCATTATCCTTTTCAAAGACTATGGATAAGGATCTCATTATCTTGTTTCATGGTCCCTAAAAAATCTCAAGAAAATCTCCAGTTCGTCATATATTGAGCGATTTGATAGGATCGAACTCCTAGGCTTTCAAAAAAAAGAAAAAAAAAGAACACTGTCATATCTGCACTGCCACTGGTCTCTTTTGTTTAAATAGATATGTGCCTATCTGAAGTTGTCTTTGGATGAAAAGACAGCCTCATAATAGCCAGATCGATTCGCAGACCAATATGGTAAATTCGATCCTCATTCGATAACCTACTGTTTTATTATTGTGAGACCGGAACTACCTACATAATAGACTCTTCCAGGTCTATATTAAGTATGCGACACAACACTCTAGACAGAGACACAGAGAGACAGTGAGAGCCGCGTACGACTACCAGTATTGGACACTAACATATAGTAAGCTCCGCTTACACTATGTCTGTAACCTGTTGTTAATATATCTTCCTTACATCTAATCCGTGTTCCGTGTTTTCCTTTTGTGGTCCCGACTTTGGCCCCACATCAGTGGCGACGAGGATTCGAGAAACGCACTCACGGCGAAACCTCAATACCTTACCAGTTCCACATCTGTCGACGAAGAATTCGAGAAACGCATTCACGTCGAAAACCGCAATACTTTGCCAGTCCCACAACAGTGGTGACAGAAAGATTGAGAAATTCGTTCTCACCATATCAATAGCGACAGATACTCGAAAAATACACAAAAAACACGCGTTCTCACAGTAGTGTTGAACGAGAAATTAAGCTGGTATTACTACATTAGCGATTTAAAAGCTAAACACCCAGCGTCTACATATATTCCACACATCAGTGACGAGCAGTGTTTCGACATCTACGGAATATTAAAGTCTGTCCAAATAACAAGAACGAATTCTTACACACCCACACACAGAAAAAAAAACAGTTGTTCATAAAACAAACTGACTATACAAGAGCGGAAGTACTACCATTGTACTCAAGTTTTCGAAAAAAAACTATCTAAATTTTTTTTTATGTAACCAACTCGTGCATAAAATTTTTCTCCCCTCAAATTCACTGAGGTGAGTTTTCTCTTTTTTTTGTACCTCTATAAAAAAAAGTACATAAGTGTGGTGAAAATTTATACAATAAAAATTAACGGAACCACGGGAAAAAAAGCTAAACACATAATTAGTTTAGTTTAACTATTGTCTGTCCATATTTTTTTCTGTAAAAGAAAAAAAAGGAACAAAAATCTGTCAAGATTTTTTGTGTACCTCCTAAAAGCGCTGTCATTTTAAATATGGAAGATTTTCAAAAAGCAGTTGACCAAATGTTAAAACTAAATTTAGATCAGCAACAAAAATCAGAAGAAAGACAACAACTATTTTTGGAATTACATAAACAACAAATGGAATTCCAACGAATTACGCTTCAGAATGCTGAACTACAACAGAAACAACTTAAAGAATTACTCGTAAATGCATTAAAAGGCTCAAACTCTGAAAAAGATACAATATTCTCCCAGAGTACAATCTACAATTCAATGGAAACCTTTGAATGCGTACCAGAGAACGACAAAACGTTCGACGCTTTTTACAGGCGCTACGAAGATATTTTCAACGTAGACTGTGAACAATGGTCCAGTAAAAAGAAGGTACGTCTTCTATTGAGAAAACTGGGAACTACAGAACATAGTAGGTTCGTAGACTTCATACTGTCCAAGAAAACGACTGACTTGGATTTTTCAGAGACTATTAAGCTCCTATCGGAACTATTCGGGCCTAACACAACCTTGTTCCACAAACGTTGGAAATGCCTGAACACAGTCAAAGACAACCAGCAAGATTTTCTAACGTTTGCAGAATCGGTAAACAAGCTCTGTAATGATTTTAAACTAGCCGAACTGACTGCCGATGATTTCAAGTGCTTGATTTTCGCACAAGGTCTAGTATCAGCACAAGACGCCGAAGTCAGACGACGGGTACTGACCAAGCATGAGAACGAACAAGGATTGACTCTCCAAAAACTGGCAGAGGACTGTCAAAGAGTAATATCTGTAAAGTGTGACTCAAACACTATCGAGGAATCAAGGGTGACTCAGATTAATAAAATCAGAAGTAAGTCTACCTCCTATTCCCCTCAAAAAGACAAAAAGCAAATCTCATGTCCTAAATTACGCAGTAACCAAAACCCAAATATGTTAAAGAAACCGCCCGGACCATGTTACCATTGTGGTAAATGGCATTGGATGAAAATCTGTCCAGTTAAGAACAAAAAATATTGCAAAAATTGCAATAAAAGTGGCCATACTTTAACTTCGTGCTGGTACGCCAACAGAACGAGAAAACCCAAAAATAAAATTAGGCAAGCTCAATCTGACAATATTGTCAATAGGAATTTAAGAAAATATGTAACTGTGGATATTTTCAATAAGTCCATTAAATTCCAGCTTGACTCGGGTTCCGATCTTTCAACCATTAACTGGCGGACTTGGCGAAAATTGAACAAGCCGACCTTATTAAAAACGGATAAAACAGCAAAATCCGTAACTGGCGAAAAGATTAACATTTTAGGTGAGATAATACTTACAGTAACACTAAATGGAGTTACTAAAAAGCTCAAAGCCTACGTATTGAAAACTTCAGATAACTTATTTGGAACAGATTGGATAGAAAAATTCAATCTTTGCGATTGCCCAATGAGTACATTTTGTCGCAAGATACAAAGTACAACGTCCAATTTGGTAAATCTAAAAAAGGAACTCAAACAACAATTTCCCCAGGTTTTTTCTGGCGGCCTTGGGAAATGTACTAAAATGAAAGCTAAGTTCAAGGTGAAGGACGGTGCACAACCGGTATTCAAAAAGAAACGGAATGTCCCTTTCGCTTCTCAAGAGCAAATCAACAAAGAGTTAGATAGACTCGAACAAGCAGGTATTCTGCTAAAATACGAGCCAACGCGATCAGAAACATGCCGGCCCCAGATAACGTTCAAGCGTTACAAAGCTTCCGCAGCCTAGCCAACTTTTACCAAGGGTTCATTAAGAACATGCAAAATTTGAGAGGGCCTCTCAACCAACATTTAAAAAAGGACAAACCATGGTCATGGACCCCGGAATGTCAAGACACATTCGTGAAGATCAAGAAAACTCTTACTTCAGACCTCTCCCTCACTCATTACGATCCTAGTCTCGACATCATAGTCGCAAGTGATGCAAGCTCGTACGGCATTGGTGCTTGCAGTTTGCATAAACTGCCAGATGGTTCGCGAAAATCTGTGGCTCACGCATCAAGATCTCTAGTTCGATCTCGACATGCCCCAAGTCTCTCCTGAAGTGCGACGCTCAGGAAGGAAAAGGAAATTTACTCAACCGCTCGACGTAAATCCCAAGAGGAAAAAGGTATTAACAGTTTTATTTTTTTCTCTCCATTTCAAAAAAAAACTCTTGGAAGGGGAGTATTGCGATACCGGAACTACCTACACAATAGACTCGTCCAGGTCTATATTAAGTATGCGACACAACACTCTAGACAGAGAGACAGTGAGAGCCGCGTACGACTACCAGTATTGGACACTAACATATAGTAAGCTCCGCTTACACTATCTCTGTAACCTGTTGTTAATATATCTTTCTTACATCTAATCCGTGTTCCGTGTTTTCCTTCTGTGGCCCCATATCATTTATCCTTGTGATATATAACATAAAATATATGCAAAGAATGTACAGTTGCAGATTAGGTCTAAAAATATTGGTTACCAGGAGAAAAGGCGGGGTTACACACAACTACAATGCCGTCATTTAATTTTCATAACGAATAAATAGATAACTATTCACACACGACAAACATAGCGCCAAAGAAGTTATTGTAGATGACATGACAGCAAATAAAAAATTGATTGTTTTGCTTTAATAGCATTTTTTACAGTAAGGTTCACCCCGTACAGGGCCCGGCGGCCACTCGAGGGTTACGTTAAGAGGTAGTTTATATGGATATGAGGTGACGATAACGATGATTCTAGACTTGAGCAGGTGAAAATTGTAGTGATTGGGGAAACATCCTCTAGGGAGTCTGTTCTATAGGGTAGTAGTTCGTGCTGTTCGTGCGAAACTTAATTCTCGCCGATGGAATACGGAGTGAAAGTAAGTGGTTTGCTACTATGTAAGTGTCATAGTGGGTCCTAGCCGTGAAGGTCAGAAGTGGTGGATCCAGGAGATGAAGTTCGTCCGAGCACTTTCCATGACAGTAGCGATAGAGTAGTGAGAGACTCGCCACATCCTGCCTGCTAGAGAGAGTTTGGAGTGTGAAATAATTTTTCTCCCACAAGGACTCGGAGTCGCTTTTGAACACTACCAAAACTGGAAAGTTAGGACTGGGCAGCTACTGGCCAAATATGGCAACACTACTCGATCTTTTGGCCTAATCTGACTCATAAGTTTATGATCTGACTTTATAAAAGGTAGAAGATAGCATGAGGAGTCAGGTACTTACTGGCATATCAATTCTGTTGGTTACTTAATGCCGAAATTGCTTGTAAACAATCCTTTGGATCATTGGTTCCATCACTCTCCAGTTATGTTTCTAGAATGAAGTGATTTACAGCCATAATTTCCAACGTGCATTGAGCCAACACGGAAGAGGAGGCTCATAAAATTAACATGAAAATAATATCTCATGTTGCACAGTCTGCAACAATGTGGTGTAAGCATTTTTTTTATAGATAATTTGTGATATAGACCAACCTTCTAGTAGGCTAGGTTAGTCTGTGAAATGATCCCCTAGATTAGTCATGTCATAAAATCAATGACGTATAGTGGCAAGGTCACTACAATCGGTTGGAATATGTTTTACAGTATATACCCCCTAACTTTTCAGGGGAAATGTCCCTTTTTTTTTTAGGGAAATGAGTGCGTTCTATTCTTTTTCTTGAGAGGACGACTTCTTCCTTCTGAGAAAGCCCGAGACCCTTATGCCACTCTCCAGTTACCAACTGAGTTTAAATATATTGATTGTCAGGTGACAAAGAGGCCCCACCCACAACTACAATACTATAATTTAATTTTCATAACGAATAAGATTTTCAAAAATACACATGGAAAAAAAGATACGATTAAAATCTTTGTGAAAAAAATGTGTATTTCTTAGTAATTACAATTTACATGCACTGTATATTTTACAGACGGTAGATATCAAATGTAAATAAAGAATTTACTTTTTCTCATTTTAAGTACATGGTTGATATTTTAAAATAGTTTACTGCACAATTTACACTTAGATAGTTCAAAAGCACAGTAGAACATTGCCTGTAGTCCATTATATTAAGATGAATTGTATGTGTTCACTAGATGATTGCTTGAATCTACCAATAATTGCTTCTGCATCCAATTCAACAAACAAATCCTTTTCAATGCATGATTCCAAATTCTCCTCAGACAGCGAATTTCTTAACCTTGTCTTTATGATCTTTAGCTTTGAAAATGTCCTCTCACATTGGACTTAAGAGTAACTGATAGTGTACAGATGACTTTATAAAGTTATAATCCCTTTTTATTATCAAAACTGTGTTTGTTTCTTTATTGGATTTTTATTTGATATAGAGGGTTCACTCTTCATCAGGGGTTCATTTGCAATTAGGCAAGCTGACACCCTGGTCAGATCGCCACTAGGAATGTACATCTGAAATGTACATTCCTGGCATGAAATTAAAAAAAAAAAACTTTTCTGCACATGGTATAACATGCTACAGATATGCAATATATACTGCCTTCCTTGGCTTCATTGTCCGTTTATTATCAACAGTATTATGTATAATCAAATGAGTACCCAAAGTTGCTGAAATCTATCATACTTTTGTTTAACACACATAGTATTTGGACCCCTTTTCTAACAATGTTTGTACAGCTTCAGGTGGTTGGGTTTTAAATTCATTATTATCCTTCTCCTAGACTGGTTGCTAACAACGGCTAGATAGCACACTCTCCCGTGCTATTTAATCCATAGCTGGGGAAGAATGAATTGAATTGTATCTGTTTGAAAGTGTGTGTACCTAGCTTGGCGATTTTTTCGATCTGCACATTCAGGATGTAAACCTATTTAAATGATAATTTTAGCGACACGTCACGTACAATCTGATTTTTTCGATCTGCACATCCAGGATGTAAACCTATTTAAATGATAATTTTAGCGACACGTCACGTACAAACTGATTTTTTCGATCTGCACATCCAGGATGTAAACCTATTTAAATGATAATTTTAGCGTCACGTCACGTACAAAGTGATTTTTCCGATCTGCACATCCAGGATGTAAACCTATTTAAATGATAATTTTAGCGTCACGTCACGTACCGATTAGAATTAATATCCGATTCACAAGTCGAGTAAGAAGGCCCAAGACAAAGAATTGGTTCATGAAGTAACCTGGCTGGCGCTACATGAGAAAAAAAATGATTTCATGGCATCCATGACCATTTAAAAATGGATTTGAATACCTTGTATTTCTAGAGAAAAATACTACAGAGAGAGCAAGCAACAAAGAAGTCTTAAAGTAAAGAAAATGGTAACAGAACACTTCCATTCAGAATCAGGAAAAGACAGCTGAAATTCCTTGGGTACATAAAGAGGGCGTTGCAAACTTAATCCTCATGGGACATACTGAAAGAAGGGAAGGCAGTGAGCAACTTAACTGACAAGATTGAGTGCAGAAATGGCGGGGAGGCAGCTTTAGCAAAACTGATATTAGCCACCGAAGTAGGAAGTTGTGGAGAGCTAGGATGGCCTAAATCCTGAAAGGACGCGGCACATAGAAGATCTGATTAAGAAGACACGAAATAAAGAAGTTTCTCGCCATTAATCTTGCATGCTGCTCCGTAAATGTAAAACAAGAGTGGCCATTTCATTTTGAACAGCCTCAGAGATAAAATGTTAGCCGTTCACAAAGTTGAGACCACCTGTAATTAAAGGATTGGTTATTTTTACCTGAGTTCCGGGTATAATTCTATTCCTTATTTTAGTTTTATATTTACTATTGATTTATAAGTTGTTTATATCTTTCAGTTATTCAAAGAAGCGGTCAACCAAACTCAGTGGAAGAAAGCGGGGGAAAAACAAAACAAAATATATTCGTTGGTCGGATAATGAGTCTATCTCTGTCAGCAACAATAAATGAACACACCTAAACGATGACCTCGTGCGCGAGAACACACACGTGTGTTTGCGTGTGTAAATGTATATTTGTAAAAGATTGCTTAGATTTATCCATTATTTTATCAACACACACAGACACACACACACACATACACACACAAAGAAATATATATATATATATATATATATGTATATATTTCTAAAGTGTTAATCGATTTTGTTTTTTAATACATGTTTTTACTTCTTCCAACGTTATAATCAATCGATACACGAATTTGAATAGATGTTTGGGCTTTCATCATTTTTATTTCGTCTACTGGCACTGCACATTCAAGAAACTTACTAAAGAGAAGGGCTTATTTCTCGAGGGACGCAACCGATAACGGTATGATCACTGTTGACTAAGACTGAGCGTCTCCACAAATAGAGATATCTAAAAATAACATCTGATGCAATATATATATATATATATATATATATATATATATATATATATAGGCGTAAAGATTATATCTGTAAAAGAACAATATGAATAAAGACAAAAAGCTTTGATAAAATCTCTCAGAAGACTAAACGTGTCGGCTAAGTTTTTCTTTTGCCTTTATTCATATATATATATATATATATATATATATATATATATATATATATATATATATATATATATAGTTAAATTCCCAGATCAATTCTGTGGACAAGACAGATTGGTATAAAATCGCATTATCCAGAAAAAAGGCTTAGACAGAAGCGTCTATCTTTTAAATTTGGATTTTTAATGTAACTATAACAACAAAAAAACTTTTCGATTTCATTTTTGTGAAAAAAAAAGTCGGAAGACGACACGCGTCAGCAAAATCTAAGAATTTTTACCAATTGTCATTTTATACCATATATATATATATATATATATATATATATATATATATATATATATATATATATATATATATTTATATATACATATTTATACTCATATTTATATATATATTTATATATACATTTATCTATATATTTATATATATATTTATACGTATATTTTTATATATATATATATATATATATATATATATATATATATATAAAGTTTAATTAATCTAAATTAAAACAAATATTACTTCTAGTTTAAAATATCATTGAAAAGCATTTTTTAATACTGAGGTGAGTGTTTTCATCGAATGATGACACATCTATCGTTAACCTGATGCTTGCGAAATTTATGCAAGGGGGGAAATTCTTGTAGTAAAATACATGACGATAACAACGTAAAAGCTCATTTTTAGATAATTATTTGATTAACCAGTTCTCTTAAAAATAATAAATATTTTAAGTATTCTAAAATTTTTTATTGAATCTTAGGTACTTTGGTTTTATAGTCTTACTTATGAAGACACTTGTGGAATTGTTAAAGACATAGCAATAAATTTTAAATTTATCATAGTTTACGCTCTTATTTTCTGATAATGTCGTGAATGGACATCCGTATTTACGAAAAAGTGCACCTTTATGCACACACAAAAAATTCAAATTTACAAAAAAAAAAATACTAAGGGTCGTTGAATTTTAGTAAGTTTTTGCATTTATGATTAGTAAATATAGTGTAAAGAAAAAAACTTAATAAAACAATATCAAGTTTTGATCGTCTGATAGTTTATTAAAATTAATACAAGAATTACAAAAAGTTTATGAATTATTCTAATATAATTTATCCATAAAAGCAATTAAAAGCATTTCTAATTAGTTAATATTTTAGATGGGACCAGAGATTCAAAATAGTCTAGGTCCCTTGAACTATCCTAAAAAAGCCTCAGGTGTCAGGTAATCACTATTAATTTAATCTCTTCCTGGGTTAAATATTTTTAGACAAATTGGGCTTCTCACGGCCAGCCTCAGGAGGTACCCGCTCGTTTTTTTTGTACCGTTTTTTTTTTTTCGAGAGAGAGAAATCAATGTATTGTAACTTCGCCTTTCTGATCATTACTATTATAATAAATTCGAGTCTTACCAGGTCCTCCTCTCTTGCAGCCCTGTACCACTCTAAGCCAAGCTTGATAACTAAGGAAATGAATTTTGCCAGAGAACAATTGATAAATAAGCTAGTCTTACGTACTATTACTATTGTAATTAATTCACTTCTCGCTTTATGCTTCACGACAATTTTCTTTAGATTAAGCTTTGGAAATGTCGATAAGGAAAGAACATCACCTGAGAACAATGGCTGGTATATTAGCATTGTTTACTATCAGTGCTGGTGGGAATTCGATCCTGATCAGGTGCCACACTACAATGGCCCTGGCATAGACTAAGCTGAGTAAATATCTGCAAGAATAATTAACGACTTTAATTGAATATCCTTCTTTCTTTCTTTCTTTCTTTCTTTCTTTCTTTCTTTCTTTCTTTCTTTCTTTCACTTTGTCACCGTTTTCATTTTCAGATCTCTAGCCAGCTTGAAGCAAATTCTTTCGTCACTGGAGTGCGCTTAAAAGGTCGAATACGAAAGACATTTTGCTGCTCCGTTACCTGTAAGATTCCATATCTCTAGAGTTAAGGTTAAATTTAGGCTTAAGCCCCTCCCCTGACCTTACTTGAAACGAAGAAAGAGATGATTTCGTTTGCATACGCCTTGGAATTAAATTTAAGTTCATCTTAACTATTTTTTCATATAGTGAATAAATAATCTATGTCGGTTTTGCATTGTGTTCCTCTGTCCCACTTGCCTTCTATCTGTACTGTGAGTGTTAAAATCTCCAAGCACTCTTTCCTCATTATGTGTCCTAGACATTTCGTCTCATTCTGATGTTAAGCATGTGCCCTTTTTACCAATTTCTCTAAAACATCATCATCACTCACATGTTCAGTTGATGGCGTTCTCAATATTCTTCTGTAGAACTTACATTTCTGTTGCTTCAAGTTTCTTCTTCATCTGTGAGAAGATTGTTCAGCATTCACTGCCTTATAGGTAACAGTTCAGTATTCTTTTCTTTGTTTTTAACGAAATTTCCATATTTACATTATTCGGATTATTGTCCTCATCTTTCTTGTCATATTTATCACAACGTTTCGGTCGTTGTACGCTCCGGCCTTCTTAAGGTGGTTGGAATGTCGAACTTAACCCTTTATTTCGCTCTCTGGGGTAGACTGTTTTAGCTCCACATGCCATGTCTAATGGATGTCAGTTATCAGTTATCTCCTGTTAATTATCCTTTCCAAGTTCTCCACTGCCTTAAGCAGGTATTGAACTTACAACTCTTTGGGTCCTGTCACTGGATCTAACCAACGCCTTTATCCACTGTGTCATGTGTCCTTAAATATAGACAGATACGAAATTTTCCTATTTTTTAATATTTTGTTTAGCTTTTGGAAGGCATATTTGGCTATCCGAATGCTTCTTCTAATTTCAATGTCGCACTTTCCGTCCTCTGTTAAAACAGTTACCAGACATTAAACATTTTGTACATATTTGTTCTTGGTATCTCCAATTTGTAATTTGAACGTTGGAGTGTTCCTTTTGCTAAGAATCATGCGTTATGTCTTCTTGCAATTGATGTTTATTCATTTCTTCCCACTCTTCTTCCGCAGGCGTTCTTATAGTTTCCTTTTCGTGTCAGCTATTGTTGTAGCATACCTATGGACGATAATAGGTATGCCCTCATTCACATAAATAGAGTAGTTAATACTGTATGTTGGTCTGCAGTTGGAGATTCGTCTCTAGCTGTGCTGGTCAAACTTTCAGCCTCTAGGCAGAGAGGATCCCCAAACGAGGCTATGTCGAAGAGCAGACTCTCGTCTCGGGGAAAAAAGCTACTTGACACGGTTTTATTCGGGGTCTACGGGAAATTTTTGTCCGAGCCTACGAGCTCGGATACCCTACATTAAATTCGGCCTTTTGCCACATCTGACCGCATGAGGCGGTTGGTAGATATCCGGCAGTTGGAGATTCGTCTCCAGCTGTGCTGGTCAAACTCACTGCCTCCGGACAGAAAGGATCCTCAGACGGGGTCTACGGGGAATTTTCGGATACCCAACATTAAATTCGGGCTTGTGCCACATCTGACTGCGTGAGGCGGTCGGTAGATACCATGCAGTTGGAGATTCATTGTGGAATTCACTTGACTCACTATAGCAGTTGACTACTACTTCTACTCGCCACTTGCGAATCTTATATGTGTTGTTCTTGTTTTATTATCGTTTATTACAAATCCTTCGTTTGATTATTCTATTCAGTAACCTTCCCTAGGTTACAACAGCTATCGACACTATTTCATCTGCATATCTACTCTTGTTAAGATTGTGGCCGCCAATAATGAATCCTAGTAGGACTTCTAATTCTCTCAGAATCGCCTTACTATACAGGTTAAATAAATCCGGGAGAAAAGGTACATCTTCGTATTATGCCCCTTTGTATTTTTGGATATTTAATGAATTCCTTTTCTATCTGTATGCAACGGGTTTGCTTCCAATATAGGTTCTGGATTATTCTAACATCCTTCCCAAATATATTAAGCTTACCTAGAAGTTCAAATAGTTCTTTGTAACGATGCTATTATTGTGTCTTCAGGCAATGTTAAACCTTCCTCTCTTTCTCATCTTTTTTTCTGCCCTAAATAAAAAATTTAGCTCCTCTCTACTATGTCTCTCAATGGAATCTCTCTCTCTCTATATATATATATATATATATATATATATATATATATATTTATTTTATAGGATATTAAAACTGATGGAATATTTTTTAAAAATCGTCCCAATCTCCTACATCAAATTAAAATTATGCTCAACTGCTTTCTCGAGAGCCTGTAATAATGCCCACTCATAAATGTGGGGTCGATTTGCACCGGTTTCAGCAGGCAAGTCAAGAATTAAACTGAGGGTCTTTTCAATTTTTAAGCCAGAAGTTTAAAGCATTGACTGAAAGAGATACATTTAAAGAGCTTTCAAAGCTTCTTCTTCGGATTTTATTGAATTTAGCTCAACTTTCGTTTCATAAATAAAAAAAAAAAAAAAAAATCACGTGAGTCACTTTTATCGATCATTACTGTATCACCCTGCAGTTCAAATAGTTCTTTGTAACTTATTTTATCAAACGCTTTTTTGCATAATCTATTTAGTTATAAATTCCTAAATAAATTCTGAACATAAATTTTTTGTTCCTCTTTACTATGTACTCATCAAATTCGGATTATATTTTTTTATTGGATTACTATATAATAAAATGTTACAGTCATCAAAATGGGATCAACGAATTAAATACTAAATTTTGTTCTAAATTTTTTTACCGATGTTTATTCATATTTTTTATATATATATATATATATGCTTTTATATATATATATATATCCGGGTGCTAGGGTTTCACTTTCAAAATTTTGACTTTAACTAGGACCTGATTTTTTTTAATGCTAAATGTTCTCCAATGAAACGAAAGCTAAGAGGTCATTGGGAGGAAAAAGAATGAGAAGACCTTAGTTGAAGAACGAACAATAAAGGGTTCAAAGACAGTGGCGATAAGCATTTTGAAGAATCAGGGCGGCAAGACATAAAAGGTCTGGAGAAGAAACTGTAAGAAAGAACAGACGGTTGTATCTAGGTAGTTCAACAATAAAACGGTTTTGAAAGCTAATAGCACGTTTAAATTTGAATTTAGCTGAAATCGATATGCCAGGTAAGATCGATTATATTAAGTACTGTCAAGCATCCGTTTAGTATAATGTTCTGGGGATGCTTTTCTTTTCACGGAACTGGTTTATTCAAACCTATTATATAAAGACCCTCAGGGCGTGTTCCGTTTATGCAGTAAATGCTGTTTTTTTTTTTTAATTAAAGAGATTTTACCGGCCTGAATTCGAGAAATATCTAGAAATATATGAATCAAACTGCTCCCATCTGGTGATCTGGGTGTTAAATCGACCCTGGTTAGCAAACAAAAAAAAAAAAACCAGGCATTTCTTAAATAAATTATATTTATCTAAAGGATAATGCATTTCATAATATATATGTATATATACAAATCAAAATTGATGAAGGAATGCATTATATTAGATGAGAAGGAGATAGATGATAGATAGTGTTATGACATGAAAGGACGCCCCAATGCTTCATTGACTTTTTCAACCCCATTGAAAACTTATTTTAGTATGTTTCATGTTTTTGTTTCATGTTTCAATACTATGATTGTGCTTTTCTCGAGAGCCCGTACTAACTTTTGAAACATGAAAAGTTTTCAATGATTTCCATGGCTCTATATAAAGAATTTGAGCAAAAAATGAGATCATTATAAACATGCACCTGGTATCGTTTCCCGAAATAAAGGTAGCGGTAAAACGGCCGACATTTTTTCATTTATTTTTTTTTACGGATTATCACCAGTCTTCGACGTTTTAAAGCCAGAAAAACATTTTTAGGTGACAACTTTTTGAGGGACGAGATTCGGTGAAAGTTCTAATTTAAAATGGCTGAGAAGAAGGATTCATACCTTTCCCCCTGCCAGAAACGAAAGGCTGGAATTGAAACTCCGTTTCTTCGTAAAACGCCCAGGTACATCCGTCAGAATGATATAAACAACAAAATCGATCGGAGAGAATCGGTGTTTCAACGTGAGGTATGTGTCAAATGAATTCAGTGGTTAATTAAAAAATCAAATGAAGTCCCCCATGCCAGAAAAAAAAGGCCAGAGTAAAACGCCCATTTTATTATCTTATGTATGTTTCATTTTCCATTTTATTATCTTATGCTTTCATTTTGATTTTTTATGCTACTGTTAATAATTGATTATAAGTTCAAAAATCATAGTTGTTCGAATTAAAGGATTATTGATAACACTGATGGAAATTATGGACAAAGGGTAAGCAGGAGGAGGATGAGCGTGAAGCGTAAATGCTATGGGCGCGGAAAGTAGGAAAGGTATAGATCCATGTCGCCTCTCCCCAGCTATGGGTTAAAAAGCAGATTACACTGGAGACTCTAGTCTTGAGTGGTAATCAATCTAAAAGAACTACAGATCGAACTCTTCAATACGACCTCTATAATCCGCTAACTCCCATGGTTCGGCATTTTTTTTAAAAATAAGTCTCTTTTAGTTCGTTGAGCCATGCGTTGTTTACAACTTTCCGTAGCAGCTGACAGCATCAGATTGTCTTGGTGATACGGTCTTGCTCATTTCATAGCTGCATATTTACCCATTCAGGGTGCTATCTAAGAGAGTAGGAGGTGCAGATGATGCTACCAGAAGTAGGAAGCATAAGTGTAAATCTTTATCTATGTTTGAAGAATTGGAGTTATTGAGGGAATTAGAGAAAGGAACGCTAGCAATATGTGGAATGAGCAGGCAAGTCTGTGTTTACGTTGCTTGAATTCCAAACCGTAGAGAAGGCAAGGGGAAACGGGTCCATTACCTTTTCCAGGAATCATGATAATTCGCAGACAATAAAGAAAAGATATGATCGCCTACGATGGAGACATGGCATTAAGAAATGCAATAGGATGGCGATTCACCATTTTTTCAATTCATGCCTAATTCCTTTACTAGTGGGGAACATTTCTCAACTATTCAGTGTCAAGTTTCTTTGCTATTACAATCTGAAAGTAGCTTCAAATATAAAACTAAGATGTTATAGCTACGAATCCATGCATTACCACAGGGCTGATGCAAAGTTCTCGTGATCCCCGAATATATATATATATATATATATATATATATATATATATATTTTAAGCTTTTCACCCCAAGCAAGGCGGGAAGCCACTAGGACACAAGGGGTTACAGAAAATATAGAGCGAGATCAGATAGGAGTGATAGAAGAAAAGATGAGGAAAAGATCAAGTTAACTGGAGATGTCGATTGACATTACACTTGAATAGCTGGAAATTATAGCTCTCAGGGAAACTGGAATAAGGAAGGGAGTTCCACAGGCGAGAGGTGCGAGACATGAAGATATTAGAGTAGAAGAGACGGCTACATTTAGGGGTTTCGACAGTGAAGTGGTGAGAGCGGGATGCCAGCCGGGATATATATATATATATATATGTGTACAATAATGGATCATATGCAATATTGGAGAATATAAAAAAAATTGAAAATAAATACAAATTAGAGACATGTCATGATAGATCATTGCATTTTAAATAAATCAACAATGTTTTGCGTCAATTTTTAGCATCAACGTGAGATTTTTCCTGTAAAAAAATTGAAGAATTTTAACAAATTCAACATAATGGATGAAAAATTTTACATAGCGCTTTTTTTTCCAGACTTATCATGAACAAAACAAATTCACGGATTTGGACGAAAAAAACCGCCAGAATGATGTGAAAATCCTAGAAAATGTTTAATCCTTTAATAGTCAGTTGTGCTTAGTTCAGTTTGTAACGTTTATTGATAAGATAGCCCTCCACCCGCAATAAATAAAGGAAGAAAGATGTTATGAATAATCAAGAGTAGTCTCCCCTTGTTTTGTTACTCTCCTCTTTGAGAGAGCTATTTCTGTTTACTGGAACTATAAACGGACACTATATGCGAACTTTGCATTTTCTGTTGAATAAAACTTTCTTAATGCATACACCTGTGTACTTTTGTCATTACAGAAGGAAAGAAAGAAAGAATAAAAGGAAAGAAGGAACAAAGAAATCCAGAAGACAGAAAATAATAAAAACAAGGAAGAAACTAAGAAATCAAGACCCAGAAAAGAGGAAAAAACAAGAAAAAAAGTTAGAAAAAAAAAATAACAGAAATCGAAAGAAAAAAAAAAGAATAACTGTTAAAGAAACGAAGAAAGAAAATTAGAAAGAAAAAAGAGAAAAATAAAAATAACATGAATAAGTAAAAATTCAAGAAAGCAAGCAAGAAAGAAAAAAGCCGGAAATAAATAAATAAAAAGAAAAGAAGAAGGAAAAAAGGCAAGCATATCGAAAAGATCAAAGAAATCGGGACATTAATAAAAAGACAGGAACGAAAAAAGAAATAAGAAAGTAAACGAAAAAAAAATAGGGAAAAGCCTTATATGAATAAGAAAAAAAAAAAGAAAGAAAAAAGGCAAGAAGCAATATAGAAAGAATAAAAAAAAGAAAAAAAGAAAGAAAAACGTCCATACAGCGAACAATAACAAAGAAAATGAAAAACAAAGACCTCGGAATAGATAAGGGATAGAAAAGCAAATTCGGGGATTTTTTTCACTGTCGCCAAATAGGCTATCCTCGATTTGACCTGTTAAGTTATAAAAGTAGCATTTGGAAAAAAAAAAAAAAAAAAGAAAGAAAAGAAAAGAAAAAAGAAAAGGAAGAAAGACGACCTGTCATTAACGTCTAAAGCTGTTACCTGTCATTCATCAAACGCCAGATCATTGAGAGGAAAGTCCTTTTCGGACGAGCAATAAAAAAAAATGTCTTTGGCCAGTGATAGGAGTGGCGAATCCTTTATTTCGATTGAATTTACGTGCCGCTTCTTTTCTTCATTGAACTTGTCCATCATTTTTCATCTAACCTTTTTTTTTTTTTTTTTTTTTTTTTTTTAAAAAAAAAAACTTCTAACATTTATTAACTTTAGCGTCGTCGGACACATGGTCACAAGTATTGGTCATCTCGTGGCTGTCCAACTCATTGTATAGTAGTAATGGCCTCACAGATGAAGAAGAGGGCCTTGTGCCACATGCAATCCCACGTGGGGGGGTGGGGATAGCGGAATATTACAGATGAAGAAGAGATTTAAAGCGTCAGATCGATTACTCTAGTCTCGATGAACGATTGGGCTCTCGTTGAATGTCGACTGGGTCCTCATATTGACTCATGTGGCGTACCAGCAATTTCTTTTTCAATGTGCGGGTGACCGGCGAGCAAAGCTTTCCAATCCCGCTGTGTCTCTTTCCATATATATTAGGTTGGTGCAAAAATAATATCGTTTTATGATGTTCAACTTAACGTCAAAAAACGACATTATTTTTGCACCAACCTATATATATATATATATATATATTAGATATATCCTATTTCAGGGTTATTTTGAAATTATCTGTACTAAACACGAGAACATGATGTCTTATTTATTCTAAAACCTGTCATCAATGATGTAACAAGTCTGTCCAGTGTGCCAGGGACCGGTACCATATAATTATATAATAACGATCCCAGAAGATATTATTTGTACATTCATAGTATTATTCATTTATATCAGAAAACTATAATGAATATAACAAAAACTGCATAACTATTTAAATTTTATATTGATATATATTCATGAAAATGGTCTTTTCAGTATTCTTAGATGTCATTCCCATACAGTGACACTCCACATAATAAGGGTGTTGGCATACGTATTTTAGTTCACTGTTTTGCTATTCCTTATATCGCATTTATTAGTTGTATAGCAATGACTTTTAACATGAATAACTGAAAAATGTACCGTATTTGACGAGGTATATGACGCCCCCCAATTTTAGCAGAGGAAATCAAGAAAAAATTAGTAATTAGTAAAATTATTAGTACATCATACAGCCTAGGCTATATTTATGAGGTATTATTTTGGTTAAATAAGCCATGATTACAATTAAACGAAAGATAATAGGAAAAAAGAACACAAGCTTATAAAAACGTTATTATATCCATTATATGATCTGTACAACCTGTATCTTGTAAACGTCTTACTAGAATAATTAGGATATAAATATTCTGATTGTATCTATACTAATGCAACCAGAAGTTATCACAAAAATATTAATGAAACAAATATATTTTACAAATATATAATTTGAATTTATTGCATATAATTTTAGTGTAACAAAGTACTAATATTAAACATGATGAAACTAATATAATGAATATTATCAATAACACTTTAGACTGCATAATAACCTTTTAAATAATGGCAATAGGTATATGAAAGTTACTCTAAAGTCTAAGCTAATAGGAGTTGCCAGGTAGCTAATTTCGGCCGACTATCGCGAAGTTTTAACCTACATATGATATATAAGACGTAAGGGAATTTTAAAAGATATATTTAGTAAAAAAAAAAAGTGCGTCTTATACACCGTCAAATAGTAAAACCATAATAAATATAAAAGTAAAATGAAAATATTAAAAAAAACAAAAACGAGTCTGATATCCCGGCAGTCTCCCGTAGCGTGGAATGTGTCTACTGTTTCTGTTTGATGGAAACTACACGTACCGGTACCGGTAGGCGTACCACACTTTGAGTAGAACTGCCTAAACCACAAGTAGAACTTACATATACAATCCATTGCTAAAACTGCAGGTCGGCTCATTCTATTGTTCAAACAAGTACTTGATTCTCTGATGATTTATTTTTTTTACAAGAATTAAATTAGACAAAAGATGGAGTATTGCTGCCGTATCTGGGTTGGAACTGTTTAATCTTCAATTTGGGGGAGAAGATTTATTTTACACTCTACAGCCCCCTTTCCGCAGACGTAACATTGCAAACATATCACTACTCTACCGGTATATCCATATCTAGACTGGAGCTGCACAATCATCTATTCCCAGCCTTGATAGGCCACAAAATGGCCTATACTATTGATAGAGTTCAAAATCGTTTATTTTCCACTCTACAACTTCTTTTCCAGAGATGCAACGTTTGAAGGCTGTTGTTAATCCATCGCTATTTCCATGGCAAATGTTCAGATAACTTCCACCGTAGACAATGTGGCAGCACTGAATATTGCTGCTATATCTGGCCTGAGTTTCGGCTATGTATTTAGAGATCCTTACTAGAATCCAAAGAAGAATCTGCAGTGTTATCGGTCCTGACCTGGCATTTCGGTTTCAGTCACTTTCTTATGTGACATAACGTCCCTGTGCTTGTTCTCATAAATATTTTCGTAGTAACTATTCTGATGAGCTTTCATCTTTGGTGCTTAGACTTTATTAACTGATGTCTTACGGTCTCATCATTTTACTGTTAAAATGTAACCGTAGGTTCTATGCTAACGGTGTCTTCTCTCGTACTTCCCGTTTGCGGAACAGTCTTCCGGCTTCTTGCTTTCCAGTCAAAAAGTTAAATGTCTTCAAAAAATCGTTATCTTCTGCATACTTAATTCCTGTTCTTTTATTGTTCTTTTTCCTTAATAATATTTTTTCTTTTTCTAATATCCTATCACATCTATTAAGTACTTGTATCTTCGTGGCTTTATTGCCTTGCTAGGGGTGAAATGATAAAAAAATGTTAAAACTGTTATAACTTGCACACACCTTACTACTTCCACGGAGTCAAATCATTTTCATTTCCCCTGTATTCTAAATGTTAGGAGGGAGTTCCACTCAAGTAACTTTTTTCCCAAGAAGGGCTAGTTAGTGGAACAACCTTCCGCAGTGGGTGTTTCTCTGAATACTACACGCTTAACCTCGTAATCTTCACTTCCTACGACCTCATTCATCATTATTATTTTAACATTAATCCTCTACCTTGAGTGGGTTTCGAGCCTTTTATTAGGGGAATTTTAATATAAAAAAAAAACTATGGACAGAACATGTGAGCAACAAGGAAGACGTAAAGCAAATAGAAACACTTATTTTTTTTTATAATAGTGTTCACCCTGTACAAGCCTAAGAGCCACTGGAGGTAGAGTGTTGCAGAATAAGAGGCGCAATTCATGGTGATATCTGGGGAAGATAGCGGTTGACACTCAAATGACGCACTAGAGACAGAAAAACAGGAGGAAACAGTTTATGTGAATAGATGGAGGAACAGAGAGAGGGTGAGAATGATAAAGCGTAGAAAGGACAATATGTTCTCGAGTGTCATGATATGCCACGTCTTGAAAAGACTTGGCATACAACAGAACAAATGGTTTGCTAGAATGATTAAAGTGTCCGGCAAAACGAGGTACCTACTTATGAAAGTCAAAGACCTAACTGATGGTTAACATCAGTCAGTTATGTGCCATGCGTAATACACGCTTAGGCGATCATGTATTTTTCGATAGATGACTGACGAGGCAGATTTCCTTTCTTCCATCCTTCCTTCCTTCCTTCCTTTCTTCCTTCCTTTCTTCTTTTCTTTCTTCCTTCCTTCCTGCTTTCCTTCCTTCCTTCCTGCTTTCCTTCCTTCCTTCCTGCTTTACTTCCTTCCACTCTTCCTTTTTTCCTTCCTTTCTTCCTCCCTTTCTTCTTTTCTTTCTTCCTTCCTTCCTGCTTTCCTTCCTTCCTTCATTTCTTCTTTCCTTCCTTCCTTTCTTCCTTCTTTCCTTCCTTCCTTTCTTCCTTCTTTCCTTCCTTCCTTCCTTCCTGCTTTCCTTCCTTCCTTCCTTCCTGCTTTCCTTCCTTCCTTCATTTCTTCTTTTCTTTCTTTCTTCCTTCTTTTCTTCCTTCCTTCCTTCATTTCTTTCTTTCTTTCTTTCTTTCTTTCTTTTCTTTCTTCCTTCCTTCCTTCCTTCCTTCCTTCCTTCCTTCCTTCCTTTTTTCCTTCTTTTCCTCCTTCATTTCTTCTTTTCTTTCTTTCTTCCTTCTTTTCTTCCTTCCTTCCTTCCTTCATTTCTTTCTTTCTTTCTTTCTTTCTTTCTTTCTTTCTTTCTTTCTTTTCTTTCTTCCTTCCTTCCTTCCTTCCTTCCTTCCTTCCTTCCTTCCTTCCTTCCTTTCCCATCATCATTATTGCCTTTCTTTTAATTTTTCTCCTGCTGTACTTCTCCGTTTTCTTTCATTCTTTGTTTGTTTCTTTTCTTTATTGGTCTGCCGATTAACGCCGACCTCTTGTTATGTCTTCTTTCTTTCTTTCTTTCTTTCTTTCTTTCTTTCTTTCTTTCTTTCTTTGTCCCATTGTAATATGTTTCACACATTTTCTTTACATTTTCTTTATTTTTCTTTCTTCTCATCGTAATAATTGTCTTCATCATCGTTCTATCCCTCCTTTTCTCCAGTTTTCATGTTATTTCTTGTCTTGTCTTGTCTTGGTAGTTGTCAACGCCCTTCTCTTTCTTCTGTGTGGCACTCCTTTTGATGAAATAAATAGACTTTCGCAATGAACGTTTCATAGAGACCCAGGCGAAAATAAACCGGGAGACTCTTCACTGGTTTTACTCTTTTTCATTTGGTCAAAGCTTTTTTATTCAATGTATGTCGGAGTTTTATAAAGCCTTTAGACAAGGGAGGGTGCGTCACACGTTCATCTTTTGTTCATAATCATTTAGCCGGCAATTCTCCGGCCATTAACTGTCGCCATTTTCAGTGTCGTTAAAGGTCGTTACCTTCCACGCGTAACTTTGCATATAAGCTGGTATTTTTATTCCTGTACTCCCATCGCCTCACTCCTTATTCTATTTTTTTTAAGCGTTTCACCCCAAGGCGAGAAGCCACTGGGACGCAAGGGGTTACAGAAAATTTGGAGCAAGATCAGATAGGAGTGATAGAAGAAAGGATAAGGAGAAGGGTAGTGGATAGATCAAGGCAACTGGAGATGTCGATTGACATCACATTTTAATAGTTTGAAATTATAGCTCTTAGGGAAACTAGAATAGGAAAGGGAGTTCCACAGGCGAGAGGTGCGAGACATGAAGCTATTGGAGTAGAAGAGACGGCTACATTTAGGAGTTTCGACAGTGAAAGGGTGAGAGCGGGATGCCAGCCTCGTAGGGCGCTTGAACTCATGAAGTCTGGGAACCAGTGAAAGCAGCTCCTCGGAGCAATTGCCATGAAAGTATTTGTAAAAAAGACAGAGAGAGGCGACGGCGCCTGTGAGAAAGTGACTGTAGACGAGATGCCAGATCAGGGCCAATAATATTGTATATCCGCCTCTGGAGCCTATCAAGAACCTTATATATATATATATATATATATATATATATATATATATATATATATATATATATATATATATATCCACAGAAAAGCGATACCTAAGGTTTAAGATTAATTTTTATAAATAAAAATCTTTTTTGAAAGTTTTGTTTTAATTTTAACTTTAAGTTAATAGATTAATATTTGCAATAAGAAAATTTTTTCTACGGGCAACATATCTGTAAAGAATACATGATGAATATAACGTAAGCATCTATATATATATATATATATATATATATATATATATATATATATATATATATATATATTAACTAATCAGTAATCTTAACAATTTAAGAAAATATTCTCCGTAATCTAACGTTTTATTTAATTTTAACTTATTTTCTGATAATGTCGTGTATGGACGTCCGAATTTCTAAAACTCGCAACGTTTATACAAACACGAAAAAAATTATTTTTAAAATCTTAGGGTGTCACTGAATAGTAGTAAGCTTTTCTATTTATGATTAGTAAATATAGTTTTTACTTAATAACAACACCACCTAACCGCTACAAATTAATACAGATATTTAAAAGATTTAAAACTTCATAAATTATTCTAATTGAAATTTAAAAAATGAATACAATTATTGTAAAATTTATTATTCACTGAAAAAAAGTTTCTTACGAGAATATATATATATATATATATATATATATATATATATATATATATATATATATATATATATATATATCCTATTCAATAAAGCAATTAAAATTTCTCTAATTAAACAATGTCTTAGTTTTATTTTATAATTAAGACTAGATTTTCGGCAACTAGCATCTCCTGTTTTCCAAAAGTAATTGATTTAAATTTTCCATGGATTTCTAGGATAAACAAAGAAAATAAATTTCACAAAATTTCCTAAAATTAAATAAGAGGGAGTTATAGATGTATAAATATATTTTACCAAGTTTTTCTAAAAAAAAAAAAAAGAAGAAGTTTCTAAAATAATTTCATTCATTTGTGAATAAGTTCTGAAATAATCTTTAAAATCCAACAATTATTTGATTTTTGTAAGAATTTCTAATCAATATTTTTTTTTCATCGTAAAAAACACGCTAAGATTCCCTATAATGATTTATGGTCACCCGCTGACGCAAGAAAAACAAATATTTTAAAGGTTCTAAAATGGATTAAAAATATTATTTAATAATCAAAAAACCCTGGAACAGAGCTTACTTTAATTCAATTTAATTCAAATAATTATATTGAAGTTTTAGGCTCTTGTTTTAAAACATGAGACCTCTTATGTCGCGAGTTGGAATCATCTTTTTAAATAAATAATTATATTTATGCTCTACTTTTGTATTGAGCACTATTTTCTAAAAATAATAACAAAAATACTAAAGAACTTTTGGATTATTTATCTAACCAGTTCTTTCCTATTTTCTATATATTTTCACACACACACACACACACACACACATATATATATATATATATATATATATATATATATATATATATATATATATGTGTGTGTGTGTGTGTGTGTGTGCCTGGGCAGTGTTTTGTGACCTCTCTATCTTATTGTTATGGGACCTTACCCATAATAATAATAATAATGGACTATTCCATACTTAATAAATACTGCGCCTCAGGAGTATAGTCAGTAGAGTCAGTAGTTCAAGTCGAGTCAAGAGTCGAGTCAGAGGCAGTCCGAAACGGAGTCGCGTTCAGACAATTACTGCAAGACATTGGAATAGTGATACTGGTCGAGACTACATTGTTCTCTCTACTAAACCTGATTGTTCATACTAACACTTCTACTTCTATGTATATATTCCTGTTTGTAACATATCTGTGTTATTCCATACCTGTGTTCGAGTTCTTCTTTATTGGTTCTACCTTGGACTATCACTGTGGTACAAGGAACCGGACCATAACACTTATCAAAATTTGTTTTTTTTCTATCTATATGTATATACGTTACAAATTAAACTAAGCCAAATTGACTATTAAAAGATGAAAAACTTTCGCGGATTTTGACATCATTCTGGGGTCTTTCTTTTCTTCTAAAACCCATGAATTTTTTTCGTTTATATTAAGTCTCAAAAAAAAAATTATATAAAATTCCCTATCTTTTACCCATAATATTGAATGTGTTAAAATTCTTCAACTTTTTAAGAAAAATCTCAAGTTGATTTTAAACATTGCTGCAAAATATTGTTGATTTTCTTTACGGTGGAATGATCTATTACGATATATTTTGTATTTAGATAAATTGTATTTATGGTTATTTGTAACAGTGGGAAATGAAGAGGACCCTATCCTTAAATTGTATGAAAATACCGATTACAAGAAAGAAGGAGGTGTAATTATTTTCAATTTTTCTAGTTGATTTGTTCCCCTATATTATATACATAATATTATTACAATAAAATTTGTATTTTATATGAACACTAACTAATGAAAATTGAATAGGTGGCCCATATCATAGATTTTGGTGGGGACGAAACACTTGCACCGGCATTAAGAGTGATTAGCATTATGTTTTATTTAGTACATCTTATGGTCTTTGACGGCTAGAAAACAAGTTACTGCTTTTTCGTTAATTCTGTATGGTGGGTAATAGAGATTTTTAAGTGAGGTTGAAAAAATGCAATATAAAAAATATCGGGCCATTAACACTTTTCTTAAGTTAAAAAGAATTTTTTTTGCAAAAGTCGACTTTATTAGTACAGCACGAAACGTCAAAGTATTGAGTTAGCAATTACTGTTGCTGTTTTTGGCTGGAATAATTGCTTCAGTTCGATGAAGCATTTAATAGAACAACGCTTAGATTTTCTCATTCGGAATTTTTCTCCTTTCTTCTTGGCAGTATAAAGCAAAGCTCTTGGGGATTGTGTGGTTTTCGTTGCAGAACTTGTTTCTTCAGTTTTCACCACATTGGTTCAATTATATCTAGATTTTTCCCCTTTCTTCTTGGCAGTATTAAGCAAAGCTCTTGAGGATCGTGTGCTTTTCGTTGCAGTTTCTTCTGTTCTCGCTACATTGGTTCAATTATATCTAGAGACAGGACTTTGTGCTGGTCAGTCTTCCAAAAGTTGAACAACTTCATCCCCATAAACCCTTTTTGCTGCCCGTGATGCCTGTTAAGGAGCATTATTAATATGCTGAAAAATGACTCTATCTTCGTTGTCTGGCAGAATATTAGACCATAGCACATTAATACAGTATTCACTGTTTAAGTTTCCATCAATTTTTATCAATTTCCTTCTACCATCGATTTTGCTGCACACCATTACGTGTCCACCATCAGATTTTACTGTCTTTGCGATGCACCTTGCACTGTTTCACTTTACATAATCTCTTGCATTGGAATGTAACATTATTTTGCATCCATCACTAAAAACACCATTTTCCAGAATTGCAGATTAGACGTTTTGGGGTTAAGGATGTTTTTGTTGCTATATATCCTTTTAATTTCTTTATTTCGTTATACTATATCAACTGAAACCTTATTGTCAATTCTATCTTCACTCCTCACATTATCTACTAAGACTCTTATAATCTTTCATCTAATTACATTTAATGCAATATTTCTTATCAAATCGCCATATAAATGTTGTCTTGAACGGACACTCTTCAAGATCTTTTACTATAAATGTAGAGCTTTATTGTCGGACGTACATTGTTCCTACTTTTCATGAACGACATTCCTGATGTCCTCAGTCTGTATCTCTCCTGGTGACACAATTATTTACTCCTGTCTTAATACTAAGTCTGATCGGTTCGATAAGGTCAAAGTGGCAGCTCATCCCACAAAAGACCTACAGTCTGTTATTAACTGTGGCAACTTCTTAATGCCTCCGAAACGAAACTACTCTCTTTTAATCCTATGAGAGAACACATTTTGCTTCCCATCAACATGACTGATGACAACCTCCTGTAGAATGAGCCATTGCGTCTTCTCTGGTTAATGTATTCCACTGACACGAAATAGAAGAATTATATTGAATTAATTGCTAAGTCTGTTGCCAGGAAGGTTTTGTTCATTGTTGTTTTTTTTTTTTTTTTTTTTAAGCATTAGGTCCCGAGCAAGGCGTGAAGCCACTAGGATGCAGGGGGTTGCAGAAGATTTGGAGCAAGATCAGATAGGAGTGATAGAAGAAAGGAAGAGGAGAGGGATCGTGGATAGATCAAGGTAACTGGAGATGTCGATTGACATTACATTTGAATAGTTGGAGATTATAGCTAAACAGTAATTGAGAAAGGTGTTCCGCAGGCGAGAGGTGCGAGGTATGAAGCTATTGGAGTAGAAGAGACGGCTACATTTAAATGTTTCTACAGTGTAAGGGTGGGAGCGGGATGCCAGCCTCGTAGGGCGCTTGTATTCATAGAGTCTGGGAACCAGTGAATGCAGCTCATCGGAGTACTTACCATGAAAGTATTTGTAGAAAAGACAGAGAGAGGCGACGGCGCGTCTGTGAGAGAGTGACTGTAGATAGATGCCAGATCAGGGCCAATTATATTACATATCCGTCTCTGGATCTTGTCAAGAACTCCGGGGTAAACAGAAGGTGCCCCAGACCATATATGGCAGCAATTCTCCATGCAAGGGCGAATGGTTGTGTTGTGCTAAACAGTTTTTCTCTTGTCAGGATCTATCTTATACATTTATAAGTCTACCATTTTTTTCCATGCACTGAATAGTACTGCCATATCTGGTGCTTCTGCTACATATTTAGAGATTCTTGATAAAATATTATTGGTCCTGTAGTGTCTCGGCTTCAGTCACTTTCTCACGGCCATGTCCCGTGTTTTTGCTATAAATAATTTCATAGTCATTGTTTGGATGAGCTCTTCGCTATGCTACTTATACTTTATGAATTTAAGCGCAGTTCTAGATTGGCAACAAGGTTTCATCAATATACTGTTGAATTGGCTAGAAGTAACCGTAAGTTCTATTTCTTTCACACACAGTAACCCCTTGTGTCTTGGCAGCTTCATTGCCTTGCTTGGGGTGGATGTGATAAAAAAAACCAAAACTCTTTTATATATATTGAGGAGGCACAGTGGTGTAATATATAGCGGCTTGAATTAGAATACACATGCGGACATACAAACGTGGGAGGCCCTGTGGAGTAATGGGTCGAATTGAGGAATCGGAGAGCCGAGTTCGAATTCCAGTCAAATCCATTACATTCACTTACGTGCTAATACCCTTGGAAAAGGTGTGAATTTTCTTCTTCTCCCTCCAGCTATGTGTAAATAGCAGGACAGACTGGGTTCTATAGTCTTGGATGGCAACTGGTCTAGGAGAAGGACAACTCTGAATTCAAAACCTGTGGAGGGTCTTCAAAAAGTGTGGATGGTCCTGCACGAAACCTTAACTACTATAATCAAATCTAATGTGCTGTTGTCGGGCTGTCGGTTTCATGGGAACTGATCTGCTTGACCCTCAGACGTCGGATTCGGCGGAAGAGTCGAGTATATAATATTCTATATAAATGATCAGCCTAAGATCATTTGTGAATATCTATACTGGGGATACAACGGTAAATGGGTGCACCTCCAAAACTATAGATAACCAGAGCTTGGCAGCTGATCTCTTCTCTGACCGAGCACTAACAGCTCAGTTCAGGAAAAGCAGGCTGGTCGAATTCAATGCTTTGAAAACAAAACTAGTGACCTTCCACCATCGCCGATCGAACCCAGAATTTTCACCAATCATAATAAACATATGTTCCTTCGGGGAGGCCCCGTGCCTTGAGCGCCTATTGGGACTCAACCCAGACCTCAAGTGGAACTCTCATATCGATCCATTGCTAATGATGCTCGAAAAATTGTAAGTTCTCTGTGTGTATCCTTCTCCTGTTATCCTCTATCTTTACAGGAGCCAAATCAGGCCGAAAACGGAGTACTGCTGTCATGTACGGACAGAAGCAACTACCAGTCTTCACTTGTCAGTCTCCGCGTCCTTGTGGGTAACGAATTATTTTCCACTCATAGACGAGACTTCGCAAGCCTCTTGCTACTCTATCGCTATTTCCATGCTGGGTACTCAGACGAAATACATTCCTTAATTCCACCACTCCCTAACCTTCACGGCCAAGACCCGAAATGCCACGTACGTATCCCTTTGGCAAGATGTATGTGTTCACTCAAACAGCTTCTTTCAAGGAACCGACCCCAAAAGGTTGCTTCCCTGATCTTTTAAGATTGATTAACCTAGAATTAACTGTCATCTTTCACACATATCTACATAAGCTTTGCCTCTTACTCTGTAACCTCTACCTCGAGTCTCCCTCGGGCCTTTTACAGGGTGAACATCACTGTAAAAAAATGAAATAAAATAAACGCTCAATGCCAGATCCCAAAATTCGCACCTTTCCTGCCTCCACCCTCTCGACTCGTCAATGCATATATAATTCTTGCTTGTGGTTTCCACGCCCCTTGAGTCTGATCGAGAGCTTTCCTGTATGCTCTAGTATAAGTGCTATGTGTAAGTTAAGCATAGTAAATATTTCTATTGTTAAACGTGTAACAAACGATGCTCTATAGAAGCACATTTATTCGAAAGGATTTTTCAGGAGTCTGGATTTGATAGGATGGGGTTCAAAGAATATCCTGACTATGTTTTTTTTCCTTTTACTTAACTCGTGAAAATTGTCTGGTAGATTAATAATTTAAATAATTGGCTTAAAGGATGACACGCTGATTTTCTAAAACTGATCGTTTTTTTTAT
The DNA here is from genome assembly GCA_903632075.3 of Acanthosepion pharaonis. Classification (NCBI taxonomy): domain Eukaryota; kingdom Metazoa; phylum Mollusca; class Cephalopoda; order Sepiida; family Sepiidae; genus Acanthosepion; species Acanthosepion pharaonis. The sequence continues at coordinate 546,366 of CAHIKZ030003722.1, forward strand.
CCTTTTTTAAAATCTTTTTTTAAAATTATTCTTCCCAAAAAGAAAAACAGAAAAAGAAAAGAAACAAGCACGTGTTGAGACCAAATGTGTTACGATTATTTCTATTGGGTGTTGTCTAAAAATTCCATTTTCTTTATTTATTTTCTTTATTTTTCTTTTTGTTATTTTAATTTTCAGACATTTGACTTTTACCTCTTGGTTTTAAGGGTGGAGTCCTTCAGTTTTTTTTTGTTTTTTTTTTTAGTTTTTTTTTTTAATTTATTTTCTATTTATTTATGTTTTACAATTTTTTTCGAGATGTTCCTGATTCCGATGTGGCTTGACTTTGCATTCGCCCCTAGAAACCGGATAGCATTTTACTCGTCGACGGAAAGCATTGTAATGTCGATGGTATAGTGGTAAACAGATCGGCTGATTTATAAAGCAGTCGACTGGAATGGTGGTGTTGGTGGTAGCATCGGTGGTTGTGGTAAAGGGAGGTTCCTTAAAGAAAATAAGCTCAGATTCATATCAGTCGAAGAGTAAACAAGAAAACGTAAGAGAAAGGACAGGGATTTCTGCCGTTTCAATGTTTGGGACATGAATATTCTTGTGTGACGTCATATCAGCGTAATATTACGTTAGACGCACCAGGAAAATCATTGCTTTCACCACAATTATCACAATCTAAGAAGTGTTTGAATCTATATCCGATTCACAGACAAAGAAAAATAAAAGACAATAAATAAATAAAGATTATCACGAGGTATCTTTGATGGTCATTTCAGAACAGTCACTACTTCCCTCTTTTTGATCAAAATGTAGGAATTTCATTTGTGTCAAGGATTCAGATAAATGACTTCAAAGAGTAAGTCTTTTCCGTTTATCCAGGGGTTGTTGCCAAACAGAAAGGAAAACCAGGCCTAACAGCACAGTCCATTTCAATTTCATTCGCGTGTCAGTCAGGCAGTTATGTGTCATGCGAAGATACACGCTTAGGAGATCATGTATCTTTTGATACATGACTGACGAGGCAGATTTTTTTTCCGGCAGTAGGTTGCCATTTCTTTCTGCGTTAGACCAGTTGCCATCCAAGGCTATAGAACCCGGTCTACCCTGCTATTTACCCATAGCCGGAGGGAGAAGAAGAGGATTCATGCCTTTCCCAAGGGTATTAGCACGTAAGTAAATGTAATGGATCTGAATGGAATTTTAAAGATAGAGAGGAACTGAATTTATGTGGAAACTGACTGAAGTCACAATGGCAGGTCAGGGCCGTTAATTTTATCAGTCAGTCATGTGCCATGCGTGATGCACGTTTAGGCAATCCTGTAACTTTCAATACATGACTGACGAGGCAGATTTTTTTTCCGGCAGTAGTTTGCCATTTCTTTCTGCGGTAGACCAGTTGCTATCCAAGGTTATAGAACCCGGTTTACCCTGCTATTTACCCATAGCTGGAGGGAGAATAAGAGCAATCATACTTTTCCCACGTGTAATGGATTCGACTGGAATTCGAACTCGGCTCTCTGATTCCTCAATCCGAGCCGTTGCCCATTACTCCACAGGGCCTCCCACCTTTGTATGTACGCATGTATATTCTAATTCAATGAGAGTATTTCTAAAAAAATGTAATAAAAAAAGTAATTCTGTTTGTCATCGCATAATTTCCAAGAAGTTTAATAAGATTTTACTAGTTTAACCTAAGACAATTTCACGCTTTTCCTAATTTAATATTCTCTGATGACTCTTAAGTTAATGACTGAGTAAGCTCATAGCGATTTCTCTGACACTAAAATATCCGTAGACATTCCACTATCGCATCGTTAAATATTTGAGCTTAACAACTTGAATAAAGTATTGCTATAACAATCATAAATACGAATGATGGTTGTTATTTTAAGAAGAAAGGAGGTACAAATGAAAAGATATTAAATTGAGAACTTTTCTATTTCATTGAAACAGACGTTAAATACTTCATTATACTTTTCATTCTTTCTTTCTTTCATTCATTCATTTTCTCACTAAAACCAAGTAGTGTCTTTTCCCCTCTTTCCACGCACCAAAACGGAATAGTCCATTATTCATGAGGTATTGACAGGGCGTAACGGTCGTGCGAACTAACGAAAGAAGAGACAAGCACAGTTATAATAGGATAATCATGTTTAATTTACGGTGTAAAAAAATTAACTCTATTTTTATGTCTCCAATTTTATGATTTTCTGGCTCATCCCAGGGTAGAGATTGTTCAGACTGAGAGGAATGCATCTTTCTCTTCTTATTTCAACCTCATTTAAATTGTGTATCTTATCATATGTGCGCGTGTACGTATGTGAACATTAAATTGCAGAAAAACGTGTAAGTCACTCTCGCACAAGACAAACATACGCTTCATAGAGAGTATATGGCAGACAGAGGGTCAGTTCTTCTTTTATTAGTTTGAGTCATAAGTAATTTCCGTTTTGGGGAACCAGTTGTAATGACTAATGTATCATGAAGAAATGGGGAGGGGTTCATCTTATCGAGTCACTACACCACACCCATCCAGTGTTATACACAGAGACTTGCTTGGGGTGTTAAGGTTTCAAGATCGATAAGTGTATATAGATCTTCAAGATTGGGGCAAACTAGAAGATGTTTCATAGTTTGTAAATGCCCGCATTGGCAGTTGAGATCAACATCGGTGGCATATCCCAATTTCTGAAGGGTGACTCTACAGCTACCTACAGCTGTTCGGAGGTGATTCAGGCTGGACCAGAAGGGCTATGCGTCACTGGAGTCAGGGAGAGGGATTCTGTAGGACTAAGAGACAGCCTGTGTTCTACGTTGTTAAGGCGGCTGCGCAACGGGTACAGACGCTGACTAGGAGCTGTGTCTTGACATAAGCCTCTTTGTTTTGTTACTGGTTCACAGCCGTGGAGTGGGTGATGAGGGTCAATTTCCTACTTCAACTTTGGAGTGGACTGTCCTTTTTATGTAAGGGTGGTAATGCCACTAAGCAAGAAAAGGTCATCTAATTTGGTTGGCTTGACACCACCAGTGATCGATCTGCAAGAGATGTTTAAGGCAGGGTCGATGTTTTTTCGTGTGATGATCTGTTCCACACTGGTGAGGCATATTCTGTTGTAGAGTAGCAATGGGCTAGGGCTGTGGTGCAGTTTGTACCAACTTGGTCACGCCATTTAATATTAGCCAGCTTTTTTAGGATGTGGTTTCTTGATTCGAACTTGGCTTTAGTCCTTGTAATATGGTCGTTGTATGTAAGAGACCAGTCCCTTACAAGGCAACAGGGGTGATTCAACAACATAAGATACGCAACTGTGATTGTGTTCATGGCAAGCTCAGAAGGAAAACAGAAATTAAATTGAGACAAACGAGTAAAGGAAAGCAAGAAGAAAAGACTATTAAATATAAGCGGTCATAAGTCATATTTGCCAGTAAATAGTTGTGCATGTTGGGAATTATGCATTTGGGGACATTAAAATCATGCAGCAAGAAAAATGTAACTATCTGAATATTATAACAGATTATCTAAAATATAACAGAAATCTGAAGATGTATAGATCTGACCAAAGATGACTTCCAGAAACTAAGTAAAGAATTAAGAATTAGGAAACTTTTATTAGAAACAGCGTCCTGGGTATGACGATAAACTACATCCGGCAGCAAAGCCTCTGCTCGGGAGGTTTAGAGGGGTTTGAAACCACCTCTTAATTGCTGTTGTTCATAGGTCCACCCTGACACAGAGAGGTAGCACCTGTTAGGTTCCCAACTATGTGCAAATAGTTAACCCCACAAATACGGTTCAAAACACTATGAAAGTATAAAAAATACATTTTATAGTAAAAATACCAGCAATATATTTTCATAGTAAAAAACTACCAGCAATACATTTCTGAAAGAAGAAATTACCAGCAATAAATAAAAAAAAATTACCAGGGATACATTTTTGAAAGACGAAATTACAAGTAATAAATTTAAAAAATTACCAGCAATACATTTCTGAAAGAATAAATTACCAGCAATAAATTTAAAAAAATACCAGGGATACATTTTTGAAAGACGAAATTACAAGTAATAAATTTAAAAAATTACCAGCAATACATTTCTGAAAGAAGAAATTACCAGAAATACATTTTTCTAAAAGGAATTACTAATGCTCCCAAGAAAATTAAGTTTCGGCGTTAAATGACCCACAAGGTGTTGATATGTCGCTAAACAAAAAAAAAAAAAGAAGAAAAAATAGTAATTATAGTTCATTAGAAACAAAGAAAAGAGTGCTAAACTACTACGTAATATTTAATCTCCATCATGACAGTGACTGTTGGACATTGTCTTCACAGATGAGAAAGAGACTTGAAGCGACGGAGATGTAGTTATTATACACGCGAATATTGAAAAAATTATGAACAACACATAAAAGTAAAGAATAATTACAAGGAAACATACTTACAAGCAGACAAAGAGAAATATAGTTCCCAGAAGAATTAATGAGGAAAGACGGTCTAGAGAATCTATCACTCACAGGACATATCGAAGGCAAAAAAGAAGCAAGTGTAAACACACGGGTATGCATCTTAACGAGTTTAAGTGATTAAATGGCAGATCAAGAAAAAAGATGAACGGTAAAAAGTGAAAACATTACTTAGAGTAGTAAAATCTGGAAGTTGTGGAGAACCATGATTGTCCACGTCCTGAAGAATAAAAGTAACAGCAACAGACCAATATTTCCCGGACAAATCATTTTCTTTTTTGAAGAAAGTTGCGAATGTATGTCGTAAGTGCGGGGAGAATGTTCACAATAGCATATATATTTCATGGCTACGTGTCATTCATTTCTTGGTCGGGCCGAGGATTTTTCAGCACCCTAGGTCTATTAGACTGTATTATGCAAGTCAAATTTTAAACCTTAGAAGTTGGTCAACAGAACCCCATACGATAACCTGGTCATATAAATATACCAGAAAAATACACCAATGATTAACATCAGTTTTTAAAAATCTTATTGAACCTGTCTATATTTCTGTGATGAGGTATTGTAACTTTTCACTATTTACATTGTCCGGACTGTGTCCTCATCTTTATTGCTATATTCACGACGTTTCAGCCGTTGTTCGCTCCAGCCATCTTCAGGTGACATTAGTTAGAATTTCGAACAAGACCCTTAATTTAGTCGACATGGGTAGAGTGTTCTAATTCCACGTGCTATGCCGTTGGCTATCTCACTTTTAGTTAATTCACCTTGGTAACTCAACTCTCCAAGGTTTTGGATCTCTCTGTTTTGGCCAAGTATTAAACTCACAGTTCTTTGGGTCAAATCACCTTTAGGATCAATTAATCAACGCTTTTATCCACTGGGCCTTGAGAACATCAGTGAATGAATTTTGGCAACTTGTAAACCTAATGTCACAGTAGCTACTTTCACCAAAGCTCATATTACAGTTCTTTGCTATTGTTGTTTGTCCTCTTGCCCTCTGTATTACTGGTTTCCATATTCACGTGTATGCTTGGATAGTTTAGGAGATTTTTGTAACATAGCATATGCACTGATTCCTTGAGTTTTCGTATTTTCCAATGATGTGCTCTATTATTTCACCTTCATCCAAAAGAGGGCGGTGATCTACCTTTTCCCTTCATATATGATCAGCCCTACCTGACTTTTCTATTAGATTCTCTCTAGTTTCGTCGTGAATATCGTAATAAAGACGAGGTCAGCAGTTCGAACAATGTAAATAATATAAGAAAGTCTTATTGAATTTACAATATTTGCTATAAAAAAGGGAAGAGGAAATTGGACAAAAGAAAATATTGTCACAAAAATTGTCAAAAAGAAAAGAAAATAAGACACATTTGACCGGTTTTCGATCCTGTCACAATAATTGTCAAAAAGAAAAGAAAATAAGACACATTTGACCGGTTTTCGATCCTGTCACAATAATTGTCAAAAAGAAAAGAAAATAAGACACATTTGACCGGTTTTCGATATTGTCACAATAATTTTCAAAAAGAAAAGAAAATAAGACACATTTGACCGGTTTTCGATCCTGTCACAATAATTGTCAAAAAGAAAAGAAAATGAGACACATTTGACCGGTTTTCGATCCTGTCACAATAATTGTCAAAAAGAAAAGAAAGTAAGACACATTTGACCGGTTTTCGATCCTATCACAATAATTGTCAAAAAGAAAAAAAAATAAGACACATTTGACCGGTTTTCGATCCTGTCACAATAATTGTCAAAAGAAAAGAAAATAAGACAAATTTGACCGGTTTTTGATCCTGTCACGATAATTGTCAAAAAGAAAAGAAAATGAGACACATTTGACCGGATTTCGATCCTGTCACAATAATTGTCAAAAAGAAAAGAAAATGAGACACATTTGACCGGTTTTCGATCCTGTCACAATAATTGTCAAAAAGAAAAGAAAATGAGACACATTTGACCGGTTTTCGATCCTGTCACAATAATTGTCAAAAAGAAAAGAAAATAAGACACATTTGACCGGTTTTCGATCCTGTCACAATAATTGTCAAAAGAAAAGAAAGTAAGACACATTTGACCGGTTTTCGATCCTATCACAATAATTGTCAAAAGAAAAGAAAATAAGACACATTTGACCGGTTTTCGATCCTGTCACAATAATTGTTAAAAAAGAAAAGAAAATAAGACAAATTTGACCGGTTTTGATCCTGTCACGATAATTGTCAAAAGAAAAGAAAATGAGACACATTTGACCGATTTCGATCCTGTCACAATAATTGTCAAAAGAAAAGAAAATGAGACACATTTGACCGGTTTTCGATCCTGTCACAATAATTGTCAAAAAGAAAAGAAAATGAGACACATTTGACCGGTTTTCGATCCTGTCACAATAATTGTCAAAAAGAAAAGAAAATGAGACACATTTGACCGGTTTTCGATCCTGTCACAATAATTGTCAAAAAGAAAAGAAAATAAGACACATTTGACCGGTTTTCGTTCCTGTTTCGTTAATAATCGGCAATACGCATCGGCCGGCCATGAGAACATCTTATCTATATTCAGTCGACCCCTTTCTGAAAGTCCTTGAAACAATTTTTATTAAATCAAGACAACTTTCTTTGTGTAAGCAATAGGAATAGTTGTTGGGTATCTTAAAATTCTTTGTGTAACGTTTTCTCTCGAATCAGCAAGCGTTTGGTTCGTTGTTTGTGTTTTTATTTTGTTAGGGATTTATATATCTATGTGCGTTGAACTTCTCAGAATAATTCTGGAGATAAGACAAATTGGATAAAAAAGGATTGGCGCGATGGCGTCTCGATTAAGGAACGAACATCTCGAAACGGAGTGGCTCTTGCAGAGTGTCTTACTGGCGATGGTGCTTGGTAATGCTATCTTCACCATTGCGGCTGGCAGAGGGTAGCAAAAAAATTGTTTATAGTTAAAAAAAAAAATGTTTTTCAAATTCAAAATTTTTAAATAGACGCTCCTGTGTAAGCCTTTTTCAGGATTTTTTTTTTTTTACTAAGAGTTTGCTTTTGTTTTCCATGTTGACATTACCGTTAAATTTCTGTAGATAAGACAAATTGGATAAAAAAGACAATTGGAAAATAGTTCTTAGTCCTTGCCGACGCGTTTTGACATTCGACTTTATCAAGGCAAGTGATGATAAATAAAAACGAAAAAAAAAGTTAGCAATATCCAGAAAGAGGCTTAGACAGCAATGTCTTTTTAAAATCTTTTGAATTTGATGTAACTATACAACATTTAGCATTTATTTATAATCACTTGCCTTGATAAATCCGAATGACGAAACCTGTCGGCAAGGACTAAGAACTATTTTTCAATTTTGTTTTTTTTTTTATCCATATCTATGTGTGTGTTTGTAGCATGAATAATAGTATCTTCAACAAGAAGGAAAATGGTGAGACAATGTGTGTACAGGTATATATAAGAAATAGTTGTATGTATGTATATACATGTACAAGAATGCATAAAAATGGCTGTACAATGTGTACATGCGCGTGTATATGTGTGAGTATTCCTATGTATGCATATATGTGTTTCTGTGCACAGATATATATGAGTGGGCATGTTTATGCCTACATATATATATATATATATGTACAAGTATACAAAATAAGGCTCTAATATATGTACATGCATTGCGTATGTATGTACACATATATATAGGCATGTATATATAATAAGAAACTTTCTAGTTTCGGTGGACTGATTTTAAATCCAGCAACACAAAATGCCTATGATATAAATATAATAAACTGGTAGATAGACACTCTCTTGAGTTTGAACTTTGAAAGTGATAAGGTAATCTAATTTCATTTGATTTATCATCACTACTTATCCTCAAGGATGAGGCACGGTGGAGTAATGTATAGCGGCTCGAATTGAGGAATCGGAGAGCTGAGTTCGAATTCCAGTCGAATCCATTACATTCACTGATAATACCCTACGGATATGTATGAATCCTTTTCTTCTCCCCTCAGCCTCGGATGGCAACTGGTCTACCGGTGAAAGAAATGACAACCAACTTCGAGAAGAAAAAGACATTCATGTACTAAAAGTTACACGATCACCTAAGCGTGTATCATGCATGGCATATAATTGACTGAATTATCCTCAGAGATCCTCAGGCATTTTTGTCTTTTTTTCATT